>CAIGQV010016735.1:2096536-2106630 GCA_903798115.1 Danio jaintianensis
AAATCCATCGATGCGCAGTTTATATCAGCTTTATATCTTCTAAACGTGAATTTTGTCACTGTTTTATATATATATATATATATCCTTAAAATTAACATACTGACACTAACATCTAAAAAAACTTTATTTTATTTTCACATCACCTTTAAATATTAAAATATTATCAAATACATTTGACTGGAGATGTATTATACACAGATATCACCTTTTTGGAAGGACATTATATACTGCTGCAGATTAACTATGTTTATAAATGTTTAAACTAAATTTAACTATATTTAAACTGTTTATATTTTGACTCGTTAATTTATTTATTTTCCTTTGGCTTAGTCCCTTATTTATCAGGGGTCGCCACAGCGGAATGAACCGCCAACTACTCTGGCATATGTTTTACACAGCGGATGCCCTTCCAGTCGCAACCCAGTGCTGGGAAATACCCATACACACTCATTTACACACATACACTACGGACAATTTAGCCTACCAAATTCACCTATAGCGCATGTTTTTGGACTTGGGGGAAACCGGAGCACCCGGAGGAAACCCACGCCAACACGGGGAGAACATACAAACTCCACACAGAAATGCCAGCTGACCCAGCTGGGGCTCGAACCAGCTATCTTCTTGCAGTGAGGGGACAGTGCTAACCACTGAGCCACCGTGCAACCCCATATTTTGACTCTAATGTAGTAATAATGTGGACCTTTATAAAGTTGCTATGGAATGATAATTATTGTGTAAAGCTTTATAAAAAATACACCTGAATTTAATTAAATAACATCCAGCTTATTTTAAAGGAGTCTTTGTTTTAATTAGATAAAAAAAGTTTGAAATGTTTGGATTCTGTAAGATTTTTGTGTGTTTGTTAGACTTTAAAAAAATGGTGGGTTGTTTTACCCCAAAGCTGGGTCAAGTACGTACAAATCTGTTGGGTTAAATGGTATTTAAATGTTTGTTTGTTTCTAATTATACCAACATTGGCTTATATCCATATTTGACCCAACATTCGGTTAAACAACCCAGCAATTCTTTAGTGTATGCTCAACTTGGGCTGTATCAGATGAACATTGTGGAATACTTTTTATATAAATTAACTGTTTTCCAACTTGATATATCACAAACTGGAATTTACTGTGTGATGCAACGCTGTTTATTCAGCTTTCTACGCTACAACACCATCACAATGCACCACAGTTTACACTAACGTTACAGTATTTATTACAGTTCATCAGTTCACCATGCTACAGTATTCTGTGGCATTCATTAACAAAGAGTTGTACACATTAGACTCTTTACTATGTGGTTCAAAAACATGTTTATTATAAATTACTATCATTTTTTCCCCATGCGGATCTTCCAGACATCACGAAATAACAGATGAAATCATACAAAAGCATGGACGCGTGGTCTATATTATTATTCATTTATTTTTGTAAGGGGGAAAAGTGCTCCACAATAATAACAGTCCAGGTTTGTCACAAGGGTTGCATTTCTTTTTTGTTCTGTCGATGAACTTACCATCAACAAACATTCACCGCTGCTGTGCATCTCGATGTTCACGTTACGGTTGTTTATTCTGCCGAAACGCCAGTAAAGACTTGGATAATTGCAAAACAAGACAGAGATTTCATTGCAGTGATTACATGGTAGGGTACGTTATTTATATTCTCCTGGATTTTATATAAGTGTGGTGGTGTTTGTATCTGATTTTTATATAACACTAACATATTTTTACACTTAGCTAGGCCTGTATATAATCTTTATTAGTGCTGTCAAACAAATTATAGCGTTCAAAAAAAGCTTGTACATATGGCTGTATTGAATAAATGTTTATTAAATGCCGCCTTTTCTTCAGTTTTTCAGCCAGTTCAGCCTTTTTTCAGCATCATTACTGCAGTCATCACATTATCCCTCAGAAATCAAATAATTATTCCAATGTAATTTAATGCACATACACAAAGAGGTGGGCTGTGCAGTGCTTTTGTGCACATTTAATTAGTTTATACAATTTATGAAGCTTAAGTGTTTTTAGAGGGATTCAGGTAGGTCCATTTAATTTGTGTCTTTGTTCTATTGAAGTTTTTTTTTGTCAAATTAGTTGTAATTACTTTCTTTGTTCTTATTTTATCATTGCCTGTTTACTTGACTTCAGTAAGCTTCATTATTATTATCTTTTTACTTATGATAATTAGGGTAAATTACTTTTTTTCTGACATTGAAATATATATGAGGCGGCATATAGCTCAGTGGTTGAGCTCAGTGGTCTTGCTCACAGCAAGAAGGTCGCTGGTTTGAGTCCCAGCTGGGCCAGTTGGCATTTCTGTGTGGAGCTTGCCACAGTCCGAACACATGCGCTATAGGTGAATTGAATAAGCTAATTTGGCCGTAGTGTATGAGTGTGAATGCGAGAGTGTATGGGTGTTTCCCAGTATTGTGTTGCAGCTGAAAGAGCATCTGCTGCATAAATATGCCGGAATAGTTGGCGGTTCATTCCGCTGTGGCGACCACTGATAAATAAGGGATTAAGCCGAAGGAAAATGAGTGAATGAAATATATATGATTTCTAAAAAATATGATATTTGTGTACCTTTCCCCAGATACACTCCTGTCTCTGAGCTCTACTCATTGGACTGCATGGTTTGCGCTCCGACATGCACTGTTAACTTTTGGACCTTATATAGACAGGTGTGTTTTTCCAAAGTCATGTCCAATCAGCTGAATTTCCCACAGCTGGACTTAATAAAGCTGTAGAAACATCTGAAGCATCATCAGTGGAAACAGGAGCATCTGAGCTCAATTCTGAATGTCATGGCAAAGGCTGTGAATACTTGCATGCAAATTTTTTCTTCGACTTTATGTTGGCATTATGGGCATGTTTACACCTGATCACTTCATGCATTTTCACTGCACAATATATGGTTTCAGCACTGATATTGCAAAGTGCCAATCTGCAATAATCACATAATAGTCACATCTCAGGACCTGCAATGTCAAGCTGAGATTATAATTAAGATTTGTGGAATCATTGCAAAGTTGAACTCTAATTCAAAAGGATTTTTACTTGAATGTGTTTTTATGGTCTGTGAGTGTAAAATTTAAAGCGAATTTAAACCATTTGGGTGCATGAAATTATTTAACAAAGCTTAATTGTTTATTTATTTATTTGTACAATGAAGACTATACAGTGTTATATTACATTTGATTACTGAATTTCTGTAAGTGGTTTCAGCTATCAGATTTTACCACACTGAAAAAAATGATGTCTGCAAAATTGTAATGTTCAACTTAATTTATTTTATTTTATTTTAAATTCAGCCCAAATAAATTGTTTACAACCATTTAACTTATTTTTTTTTAGTAAATCCAAGGAATCAGCTTTGAGTCATTTTTTTCAGTGCACCTATCCATTTCTCAATCAGAAAATAATACATTTAACGGATTTATATCAGTCTTAAGTGTGTTTCTAAGGGAATTTACACCTGGATTTTACACAAGAAAGTTATTTTTCTGGTTGTTCAAACTACCTGCGTAGAATGAGGTTAAACAACAAAATCTTTGAGATATTTGGGGGACAACTTAAATGTTCAATCCACCTAAATTTGTTTTTACCGATTTGTGTTAAGACAACCTAATTGAATTGTGTGGAACCCTGCATTTTTTTACAGTGTTTTCAAGATCAGGAATTGATTGACAAGGATGCGCATAATGTATTTTATACAGTAAAAATCACATAATATATGGCCCTACCCCACCCCAAAAGCAACCCTCACAGCAAACCTGTGGAAAAATTGTAATGTGATACGAGCCCGTTAAGTTTGAACCTATTTAAATTATGAGGACACACGTCATGTCCTCATAAACCATCATAACATAGTAAAACCCACCCATGTCATTGTAAACCGCACAAACCAGAACACAAATACACACACAGCTTGGACACCAATGTTTCATCATCATCATGTTTTAAGGGCATGTTGCTTGCTTCATCATTAACCTGTGTGGGTTTTGCCACTGGAACAGTCAGTATTTTGCTGCTGTCCACACTGGTGAGCTGAGACGAGGCAAGATACACACACACGTCCCTGAAAGGCATGAGCTATGCTCAGTGTTTAGACGACGTGACAGTCATTTCATAAAACCATAGCCTGAGAGTTTACCATACACTGAAAACAAACGTTGATGCAGAGACACTAAAAGCTGTGCATTTTTTTTTTCCAGCTCAGTAATGTTGTGTTTTACAAGTATCTGATGGCAGCCTTCTCTGCGTGTGTTAAACATGCTGTATTTTCATCCGGAGCTGTCTTATATATATTCTGCAGACAGACCGTAATAACAAACCAACCCACATCAGCAGCCTCCGCAGTCTCAGAACTCCAAAACTGTTCAAAACACGAGTAAACAGCAAATTGTAGCACCTCTCTTGGGTTCAAAATCACAAAAAAAAAAAATCTGAAAACTCAGCTCTTGCTGCTTTATTGTAACATAGTGTACTATCTAGTACAGACAGTGGTCCTCCATTTTCATTCCACTGGTAAAGAAAACAAGAGTTTGTGAGACTTTAAAGAACTCTTTGGAAAGAAAAATGACAAAAATATTTTTTATTATGCCCGCTGTGTTTCCAGATGGAACTGAAATTCAATACAGATCACATGGATGCTTAATATGCTTATTTTTTTCAGAGAAAATCACTGAAAATAAACATATCTGCTGGAGTTTTTAAATTCTCAACCATTATCTCAAGCTTTATTCCCAAACTCTGCAATCAAAATTTCAAATTTATTACCATTATTTCAATGTACAGTTAATTAGGTACGCATAGATTCAACAATAGCGGCACATAGATAGTGGCATAGATTCAACAAGGTACTGGAAATATAACATCACGCAGTTGCTGCAGATTTGTCAGCTGAACATCCATGATGCGAATCTCCCGTTCCACCACATCCCAAAGGTGCTCTATTGGATTGAGGTCTGGTGACTGTGGAGGCCATCTGAGTACAGTGAACTCATTGTCATGTGACTGTAAGAAACCAGTCTGAGATGATTCACGCTTTATGACATGGCGCATTATCCTGCTGGAAGTAGCCATCAGAAGATGGGTACACTGTGGTCATAAAGGGATGGACATGGTAAGCAACAATACTCAGGTAGGCAGGCTGTGGCGTTGACAAGATGCTCAGTTGGTACTAATGGGCCCAAAGTGTGCCAAGAAAATATCCCCCACACCATTACACCACCACCACCAGCCTGAACCGTTGATACAAGACAGGATGGATTCATGCTTTCATGGTGTGGATGCCAAATTCTGACCCTACCATCCGAATATCACTGCAAAAATCGAGACTCATCAGACCAGTCAATGTTTTTCCAATCTTCTATTGTCCAATTTTGGTGAGCCTGTGCGAATTGTAGCCTCAGTTTCCTGTTCTTAGCTGACAGGAGAGGCACCCGGTGTGGTCTTCTGCTGCTGTAGCCCATCCGCCTCAAGGTTGGACGTGTTGTGTGTTCAGAGATGCTCTTCTGCAGACCTCGGTTGTAACGAGTGGTTATTTGAGTTACTGTTGCCTTTCTATCAGCTGGAACCAGTCTGGCCATTCTCCTCTGACCTCTGGCATCAACAAGGCATTTGCGCCCACAGAACTGCCGCTCACTGGATAGTTTCTCTTTTTTGGACCATTCTCTGTAAACCCTAGAGATGGTTGTGCGTGAAAATCCCAGTAGATCAGCAGTTTCTGAAATACTCAGACCAGCCCGTCTGGCACCAACAACCATGCCACATTCAAAGTCACTTAGATCACCTTTCTTCCCCATTCTGATGCTCGCTTTGAACTGCAGCAGATCGTCTTGACCATGTCTACATGCCTAAATGCATTGAGTTGTTGCCATGTGATTGGCTGATTAGAAATTTGCATTAACGAGCAGTTGGACAGGTGTACCTGTCTGGTAAGTGTATTTCTCATTAAAATCTCTAAAACCAAATGATCTGAGCTGTTTTTTCAAAGCCAGCAAGCTCTGCTGTTGAATCTGTAGCTCCACTGCAAAACAAGTATATTTCACCTTCAGTTTCAGTTGAAATACATAGCATGATCAGTGAAGTTTATAACAAATAATGTATATAAAAAACGAGATAAAAGACATCTGATGCATCCTTTCATTTATTATTTATCATTAAATACAGTAATGCAAGATTTTAAAAACACACATCCAATTATACGCTAAACATTTGGGAGCAGTAATGGATTTATTTTTATGTTTTTGAAGTCTCTTACGATGACCAAGACTCCATTTACTTGCACAGTAAAACTAGTCTTACTACAAAACATTAATACAATTGAAAATAACTTTATATATTTGGAAGATCATTTAAAATACAATTCATTCCTGACGCACAGCTGGATTTTCACCATTATTAATCCAGTCCTCAGTGTGAAATGATCCATGAGAAATCATTCTAATAAGCTGTTTTGATGCTAAATGAAGATTTTTATTTCTTTTGCATAACAAAATATTAAAAGAAAAGTTATATTTTTTTAATTTAAATTCTAATACTAATCCAAATCTAGTCCTAACTTAAGGGATTTTAAGTGTACCATCTACAACAGTTACGATGAAACTAAATAAATAAGCAAGATCTCCAATAAGCGTCTAGACTATAACTTTGAAAGAGCAACTTCTGAGCAATAAAATCTCCCTGCAGGATCTTATATATCACAGACATGACATGTTCAAAGACATGCCGTCAACGTTTTCCATGTGTTAGTCATTTAAGCCCTCGGCCTGTTGAAAACTCCACAGGGCACCAAGGGAATCCGTCTAATCCGAAGCGCAGGCATATCTGCGCTTAAACAAACAGATGAGGGACACAACCCGGCCGAAAGTGTAAAGATGTGTCACACACACACTCACACAAAAAGAGTGTTTGCTTTGTGACCATCTATGCTTCTGGGGAATAATTGCTGTTGCCACATGACAGTGAAGATGTGTCATTGTGCCCTGTAGTACTTGAGGTATAATCTCTAGGGGTGTATTTGTAAGGCTCTGACATCTTCTCTTTGGGTTTCTAAAGTAAGCCTTTATATTGTAGTGAAGGCTGGCTTTTGTTTTAGCTGGTGATTTCTGCTTAAAAAAATACAAAAGGGTTGTTAAGGGAAGATCTGGCATCCTCTTAGATGTGGCTTTGCAACAGAAGAGCAATCTGAGTATGTGGAATCTCGCTTCTATTGAAGCACCGATCATGATTCTCCATGGCTGATGCTTATTTTTTTTTACAAGCAAATTAGCTGATTTGGTAGCGATTTGCAATGCAGTTTGTATGCAAATCCAGATATAAATTGGCCAAACTGAAAAAAAAAAAAAAGTCTGGTTGCACGTTTATAAAAACAAACAAACAAACAAACAAAAAAAACCCAAACTGCACAATTCTGGTTTTGTAAGGTTGACTATCGAGCCTTACACTGTATACTACTCTATACTGTACACTGTATACTTACACTGCTCAGCTAAAGTTTATGTAATATTTGTATTATTTGCTAATTATTTGTGCACCTCATGTGGATCTTAATATCTCTGTATTTATATTTATATACTTTGTAGTATAAAGGTTGTTTCAGTGCAGTGATTATTTACTCTACTTAAGTAAACAACATTGACTTTACTTAAATTGAGTAAACCTGTTGCTTTTAAAATGATAGCCATTGCCTTAACTTTAAGTAAATGAACTATGTACATAATTAGAAAAATCAAGTTAAATTAACTTTCCACACAATCTATCTGTGTTGGGACAACATGGAGGAATTAGGTTAACTTTTTAAAGTTTTACAGATTTAAGTGGATTGAACAAAAAACAATTAAGTTGTCACAAAAAAAACAAACTAATTTCTCGTTTCAGCTCATTTTACATAAGCAGTTTGAACAAAGAGCAAATGTCATTTTTTGAGTTAAGTAAAGTCAACTTGTCATTATTAAGACAACAGGTTTACTTTGTCATTTTTCTATCAGTGTAGCGGTCTTTTCTTTTTATGATAGTCCAACTGGCTTCAGTGTCCAAGTGAATCCCTGCAGGGGTTTTCTGTGGTTTAATCTTGGTAAACGAAGAAGTATGGAGGTGGATCGTGATGCTGTGTTGGTGTATTGGGGTCTCAGAAATGAGAAAAATTTAAAAATGTAAAAATAAAAATTCTGGTTGCTGATCATACATTTATAACAAAAATCAACCAGGGCCCTCAGGGATGATCAGTGCATGCCTACTACACTATAAAAAGTGATTATTTATTCATAATAAAATTAATAAAATAAATTATTAAAAAAGTAAGTAAACCCGTTGCTTTTAAAATGATACCTGTTGCAGATTAACTGTGCATAATTAGAAAAATTAAGTTAAATCCACTTCAAAGGGATGGGTTTACCTTATTTTTTATCAGTGTAGCGGTCTTTTCTTTTTATGATAGTCCAACCGGCTTCAGTGTCCAAGTGAATGCCGGCAGGGGTTTACTGTGGTTTAATCTTGCTAAATGAAGGGGGTCATCAGTTTAATCTGAGTAAATAATGGAGCCGGCATGGAGGTGGATCGGGATGCTGTGTGGTGTTTTGGGGTCGCCGAACTGAGAAAAAAACAAAACAATAAAAAAAAAAAAATACCATCTGGTTGCTGATCATGCATTTATAACAAAAACTGAGCAGGTTCTACCCGGGTTGATCGGTGCATGACTACCACACTATAAAAAGTGATTATTTACTTTATTTAAAAATAGTGAGTAAACCTGTTGACTTAAGTGACAAGTTGAGTAAACCTGTGGCATTAAAAATGATACCCGTTGCCTTAACATTTTAAGTAAATGGATTATGCGCATAACTAGAAAAATTAAGTTAAATCAACTTAAAAGTTATAATGGGTTTATTCACTTTAAGTCAACTTGTTGCTTTTAAGGCAATGGGTTTACCTTATCATTTTTTTTTTCATCAGTGTAGCGGTCTTTTCTTTTTTTGATAATCCAACTGGCTTCAGTGTCCAAGTGAATCCCTGCAGGGTTCTGTGGTTTAATCTTGGTAAACGAAGGGGGTCATCAGTTTAATCTGAGTAAAGTTGGAACTGGCATGGAGGTGGATCGGGATGCTGTGTTGGCGTTTTGGGGTCGCTGTGTTGGCTGCGGGGTCCCCCGTTGAAAGTGACCCTCTCCAGCAGATGGACAGGTATCCAACACCTGCTCCTAATGAGCTCATTAGCTAAACTCACCTCTTTACTCTGAGCCAAGCTGCAGATATAGTGCCAAGCAGCTTAGAGAAATTATGCGATGGCATTTGGCTGGCATGGGGCATCAGAGAGCCTTTTTTCGCAATCTGTGATAAGGGGAGACTGTGACAGGGCCTTTGTGTCTAATCACCACTTTGTGAACTTAATCTCAAACGGACAAAGCGGAGAGATATTTAGCATATAATACGGAATACGTTCCTGAACGGAGCTTAGACAGAGCGTTCAGCTGATTATCTAGTTAGTGTGTCAGAATCGGCCTCGGGGACGCGAGCAGCAGTTGTGTGTTATTTTAATTTAAGTCATTCTCAAGTTAATGCTACTTTTGTGTCATGAAGCCAGCGCTAAAAACAATTCCAATGTTTTAAACATACTGATTGCATTTGCAATGTGTAAAAACAGCATATGATTAACAACAAAACATTTTCTATTTCTACAGACATCATGCTTTTGTCTGTTCCTGTAGCTCAGCTAGCAGACATACTAAAAATGGCAAGCTCAGTGGGAACATGCAAACTGATATATCAGCTTAAAAGCAATGTCAGTTTTGATAAAAACTTTTGCAAAGTGCGCAGACACTCACTTTCTGAAGAAATTGCCAGAGATTTGCTATGGATTAGCTTTGGTATTCTGGGTTGTTTTTAAGGAGTAGGTTTTTTTTTCTTCCAAACCTGGCTCATTTTTGAGCATTTATTTCAGACCCTGGTGTGTTTTCTCCTTAGTTCAGTTCTTTTAGGAATACATGTAATGTAATGTCAAGCCAAGTCAAGTTTATTTATATAGCGCTTTTCACAATGTAGATGTGTATTTATGCAGCACATACACCCAAAGCACTTCAATTCATGGG
>CAIGQV010016735.1:2106730-2134429 GCA_903798115.1 Danio jaintianensis
GGGGGTTTCTCCAGCAGTGTGCAGCATCCACTTGATGCGGCGGCAGCCACAGGACAACGGGCGCCAGTGCGCTCACCACACACCAGCTATAGGGGGAGTGAAGAGACAGTGATAGAGCCAATTCAGGATGGGAATGTTTAGGAGGCCATGATTGGTAAGGGCCAATGGCGGGAATTTGGCCAGGACACCAGGGTTACACCCCTACTCTTTTACGAGAAGTGCCATGGGATTTTTAATGACCACAGTTTTAACGTGGACCTCGGTTTAACATCTCTTCCGAAAGACAGCGCTCACTGACAGTATGGTGTCCCCTTCACTATACTGGGGCATTAGGAGTCACACAAACCGCAGGTTGAGCGCCCCTTGTTGGCCTCACTAACATCACTTCCAACAGCAACCTAGTTTTCCCATGTGGTCTCCAATCCAGGTACTGACCAGGCTCAGCCCTGCTTAGCTTCAGTGAGTAACCAGTTAGTTACCTAATATATTAATTATGTATGTGACAATAATCAGTACTACAAAAGCTAATTGCTGCAAAATAATTCAAGCAATTACAAAATAATTCAACTTTACATACATTAAAAGGGATGTTCACCCAGAAAATTGTCACCATCTACTCATTATTCACTTCAAATCTATTTAGAAATGAGAAGTAACAAAGTACAAATATGTCGTTATTGTACTTAAATAGATTTTTTTTTTGTATCAGTACTTCACTATTTTTTTTTCCTGACAACTTTTTACTTTTACTAATTAAAGGAAGACAGACAGCGTTGTCACCAGGGCGGCCAGAGCGAACTTCGACGCTCTCGCCGCCTTCGATGAACGCACAGTAAAAGTGCAGTTGTGGGTTAAACTGATGCAATGACTAAGTGAAATGCTGAAATGAAGTTAATGAAATGAACCTGGTCAGACCAAGATATTTCAGAACAACTCTCCAATATACAAAACTATAGGCTTGGTTCATGCTCTAAATGATAAAACATAAACTGACAGCTACAGCTAGTCATGATATATTTTGATCTGTTTAAAATGTTGCCTTGGTTAGCGAACCAAACCAAGAAGAAAATGCAACATTCGGACACTTTTAATTCCTGTTTTAAAACAATGATCTACAGATGAAAAAGCCAAAATTATTACAGTCAAGACACTATAAATGATGCAAGCCAAATAGTTTGAGGAATCGTTCATGTTTGCAGCAAAAACTGCGCAAGGCAAGTTACATGCTGACAATTAATACTTACAATAATGGCTTTACAATTCATAACCCCATGTTTGAACAAAAGAAACTGTGATGTTTGCCTTTCAGGAAGAAGAAATCTCATAATTAAAGCATTTTAGATAATCTTTTCCTCCCAATTTGAACAACTTCTCAAACAATAAAAAAAGCAGGCATGATTTTGTCTATTGGGATAAGAATGGTTCATTAAATCACTGTCGTCTGGTAATTGCTAATTTGATTCAAGAGGGAACGTGTTTGTTAAAAATGACGCTCACAGACACATCATTTACAGTAAACAATGCAGCATTATATTAAGCGCTGCCAATTCGATGCTGAGCTTAAAAAAAAAATGTGCAAAGTGCATCTTTTCTCCAGTGAAGTTTACAAAATTTGCTATTTGCAAAAAGATATTTCTGTCATCTTGTACTCCCCCTCAAGTTGTTAAAAAACCTGCCTGACTGACTTTCTTCTGTGTGACATAAAAGATGAAGACTTCTTTTTAGTGTTAAAAAAAAGATTTGAAACGACATGAAGGTGAGGACATCATGACAGGATTTTCTTTTAAGCTCTATTCCCTTGACCACAAACAAACACATTTGTCCTACAGTCTCTTTTGTCTAGGATGTGCAATTAAAATGCAGCACTTGAGCAATCAGAGGTTGTACTATCGGCTGATTTTCGGATGCTGGAATAACGAATAGTCAGCAGCCTAATTTGCCTTGACCCATAATGTTACACAAATGAGTTCCATGCGTGAGCTAAGAGCCGACATGTTCAGTCTAATGAACATCAACAAACATCAACAATGAGGACATTCATGTTTATTACCGGTGTACCTGATTAATTAGTCATTAACATCAGAGGTGAACGGAAACATGCACTTGTGAAAATTCATAGAGAGGGAAGGTGCTGTCATTTTTGGTAACAGAATGACTCTCCTGCAAGTTACGTTTTTGCTTTTATTCACATATTCTACAGGTTTCAATCATCAAATTAAGACCTTTTAAGGCCATTATGAATGAAATTTCAGACTTATACATGGCTTAATGCTAAGGATTTCTTCTAATTGGTCCAGAGGAAAAGGTTTCTACTTGCTCCATTAAAAACAACATCAATATTTTGTTATTTCTTACAAATATTATTTACATATTTTAAATAATGTGTCAAAACAAGGAAACGCTACATATCCTTTTATCCCAACATAACTTATTAAATAATAATAATAATAAATATAGGCACAATACAATGTCTGTCCAGGTCAGTGTCCTCACCAGGTAGCTAATGCCAACCTGATTTCACCAAGTAGGACATGTTCCTGGATTAACATCTATGTTGATCCTGGAGCAACATTCCAATCAGCCAATCAGAATTAAGGGAAATGTTTACCGTTTATGTTAAGTTTAGGCTTACGGTTAGGTTTATGCACTTCTACATGATTGGTATCCAACTATTATACCCCTCTGATTTTGGGAATAACTTACAGTTATGGTTGGGTTTAGGAGTAGGGAACAGGTATGGATTACATTTTCCAACAAAAATTATGTTCCAGGATCAACATAGATGTTAATCCAGGATCGCATCATACTTGGCAAAATCATGATGTGCAGGTATAGCTATATACATGAACCTTTAATTAAATGTTATTGTAAGGAAAAAAATTACACCATATTAGTAAACAGTAGGGTTGGGTCAATAGATGATGCCATCGTCCATCGCTGATGGCTGATAGACATCACGATGTTGAGCCGGCATCACGATCTTCCACCCAGGCCCCGTAGCAGCAGCAACTCGCTTGCGAAAAATACACACTCAGGCACTGTTTACACTAATACATCTTAGTTTTAAAATGGCATTTTAGAACAAAAACGTTCCACGTCCACACTGGCGTTTCACCTAGCATTTCTGAAAAGCCCTCCTTCCACACTATACCGCTGAAAACGCACATCTCGTGACCACACACACACAAACCCGTACTCTGTCATGCGCTGCAGGCCAGGGTATGCGCACGTCTGAGCTCCAGCAGTCAGCGGGTGCTTTGAGCACAAAACCCCAGAGAGCAGTTCACGTCGAACAGTTTATCAAGGATGTACCGCTGGATCGTGTCTCACTATAGTTGTTAAACGTGATATTTAATTAATCTTGTCTCCATCTAATGACTCTTTGGCCTTTTAAATCTATCCGGTAACGTGTCACAGCGTCAGTAAACTACTTCAATCTTTAGATTTCACGCTTGTACTTTTAGCGAAAGTTTATTTTAGCGAAAACCTCAGATACTGTGGGTTGGTTCCTGTTAGTTGTGAACCTTTTTAACCAACCAAGCTTGTAGATGCCATTATTACGACACAGATCACTCTGCCTATTCATGCCAGAGTCCCGCGGAAAAAATGATTGACAGGTGGTAATTTGTGTGTAACTTATCTTTATTTATTTATGATTTGGTTATAGTAGGTATCGGTATAGTTAGTAATTAACGGTAGGCTACAAATAATTAATTCGTTATGAATTAATTAATTATTCATAAATAATTAATTCACCGCCGCCTACGACGGCATCGTCCATCACAATGTTTCACATTAGACATCGTACGATGCCAAATTGGTCGACATCGCCCAACCCTAGTAAACAGGGCTAATAATGAAATGCTAATAAATACATTTTTTGTTTTAGGTTTTATTGAGATGGATTGATGGTGATTGGATGGGTGTAGCCTGATTTGAGTAGCTTTACATGGACATAGGACAATTAAGACCTGTTTAAAAGGATTTATGACCTACAACACTAATTCAGTGAATTTTTAAGTCATGATTCCATCTATGCACATTGTAGCCTATCCAAGATGTGCATAAATTGTGAAAATTAGCATAAAATTTTATCTAATAAGAAAAAATGTACATAAACTATGAAGCAATCACATTTGTTGAATGTGCATCAAAAAAAAAAAGTCATGTGATTTTGTTTTAACAGATCATGTGATACTAAAAAAAGCTTTTCTGTTAGCACTGGGGTGCAATCGGATAGCATTAATGGCAGCACATTATAAAACATCTGAAATGCTGTTTTGGTCTCTCTAAAATCCCTCAGCCAAAATCTGTCATAACAGTGGTTCAGTATTATTATTATTCTACTATTATTACCTCTAGAACTCTCTTGAGCATCTGCGCTCCCAAAAAACATCTACCACCTTCAAAAGCCACCGCATTTACATGGATTAAGGTCATCAAAAATCGCTGTTTACATGGTAAACTCTTAATCAGAGTATTGTCTTAAGCACATTAAAATCATTGTATTGGTGTCCATGTAAACATACGCAATGAGTACCTTAATCCGACTAAAGACATAATCGAACTAAACAGACATGGAATTAAGACGTGGAGTATGCCGATTGTAGTGATATTATTGAAGTACAGTACAGACACCGCAATTAAACTTTTATCATCATGTAGGACTTTTTAACGCATTTTACGACAGGATATTCCATACACACACACGGCTGTTTGACACTATTCTCTGTACCTACAGAGTCAGTAAAGGACCACAGACACCCGCATCGCAAAATGCGGAGGTTTTTCTTTCCATTCAGTGTGCGCTATCATATTCCATTAAAAAAACACTCTTCCAAGTCCTTACTTCATACTCGCATCCAATACCTCAAAGTTTGTCATGGGGGCATGAATGAAACGTTCCTAAATTAAAGTGAAACTGTCAAACTGCAGTTAAATTCGAAAAATGTAAAATGAAACACACGAAATTACATTAAGCTCCGAAGGAAACGTTGGATAGCATGGTGACGCAATGACGTTAATCTAAACGTCAATCTATGTGCTGTACCATGTAAAACAGGATCATAAAAGGAACATTCAAAAAAACAAACACCTTAATCATATTACTGTCTTATTCAGATTAAGGTAAATAATTTGATTACTGATGTCCATGTAAACGTACTCATTGTGGAGCTGGAGCTGTCCAATCTGCAGCAACACCCGACCTGTGCTGCACGGCGAGAGAATTATCACAGAAACCCGCACTCCCAGGACGTCATTATCAAATTGGATCCACTTCCTCGTCCCCGATAGAAACCGAATGAGAAATGTCAGAAATTCTGGATGTGCTTTCAGTGTGTCAGCAGACTTTGGATTAACCGAGGGTTTTCTCAGGCATATGCTGCTTTCTGGAAGGGTCTCCAATCTCTAGTGTTGGGCTGCCAGCAGGATGAATAGACCGTCCCGTTTCATTCGCTGGACAAAAAGGCACAGCACATACAGTTGAAGACAGAGTTATTAGCCCCCCTGTATATGTTTTCACCCAATTTGTGTTTAATGGAAAGACACACATTTCTAAACATAATCGTTTTAATGACCAAATATGGTTCCACTTTATATTAAGTGGCCTTATCTAATATGTACTTATATCAAAATATAAATACAATGTACTTAATGCATGCATAATGTATTGCAGAACACTTGAGGTGGGATACAGGTTGGGGGTATGGGGTAGGTTTAATGGTGGGTTAAAGAGTAAGGGATGGTCAACTGTGTAATTCATTAATTTTCCTTCGGCTTAGTCCCTTTATTCATCAGGGGTCACCACAGCGGGATGAACCACCAACTTATCCAGCATATATTTTACACAGCGGATGCCCTTCCAGCTGCAACCCATTACTGGGAAACACCCATACACTCTCATTTACACACATACACTACGGACAATTTAGCTTACCCAATTCACCTATAGCGCATGTGTTTAGACTGTGGGGGAAACCGGAGCACCCGGAGGAAACCCACGCCAACACGGGAAGAACATGCAAACTCCACACAGGAAATGCCAGCTGGCACAAACAGTGTAATTATAAATCATAATTACATAAATTAATTACAAATGTAATTACATGCAGGTATTTAATCAAGCATAAGTACAAGGTGAAAAGGTGTATTTACACAATAAGTACATTGCAATGAATTATTAGTTTCAGTGTACTAAGTACAAATTAGTTAAGGCCACTTATATAAAGTGGGACCCTAATTTTTTCTAATAACTGATTTCTTTTATCTTTGCCATGATGACAGCACATAATATTTGACTAGATATCTTTCAAGATACTAGTATTCAGCTTAAAATGAATTTAAAGGCTTAATTTGGTTAATTAGGGTAATTAGGCAAGTCATTGTATAACAGTGGTTTGTTCTGGAGACAATCCAAAACAAATATTGCTTTATTTAATATTGACCTTAAATTTATTATTTTTTTAAATTAAAAACTGCTTTTATTCTAGTCGAAATAAAACAAATAAGACTTTCTCCAGAAGAAAAAATATTATAGGAAATACTGTGAAAAATTCCTTGCTCTGTTAAACATCATTTGGGAAATATTTGAAAAAGAAAGGCTAAGTGCTAATAATTTGGACTTCAACTGTACCTGGGGACCAGCATCCAAGCCTCACAGCAACAGAGGCTCTGAAAAAGCTGTCTCATCACCACACATGTTGTGGCGGTGCCAGACAGGGTCATGGCTATTTAAACAGGGTGAGATTGGTGACTCTTGGCGGACATGTCTGGTTAACACAATGCATTGCGTTTGCTTTGCTCCAAAACCAGATTGAGAAATAGAGCAAACAAAGCACATCTATTTTATGAATGTCAGAATTTGCCATCTCAGAATAATTCATCCCAGTGCAGTGAGGAAAGGTTGCCAGGGCACCAACGGGGAGTAGAGAAAATGGGCGAACATACATTTCTTTCACTGCAGATAATAAGCAAAAATGTCTGCCAAGAAAGAGCCCTCTAGACTTCACCCTGAGCACATGACGTTTTACACTTAACCTTCCCCTTTAGCCCTACAGATGGCATTATGTTGTATATACATGTATTAAATATTTATAGACAAATAAAACTATTTGCTAGGCTTTGCTTGCAACAGAAATTCTGGATTTTTATATCAGTAACTGTGCCAATGTGAAATTATGAAGTCATGGCAAACTTACAGTACATGCTTGAGAAAAAAAAAAAAAAAATGTGTACATAAAATTATATATATATGCGCGTGAGAGGTACCGGGTTCAAATCCCGGACGAGCCCCCATATGTTACTGGCTCAAAGATGTAACATGGAGGGAGACGACACGGCGAAATATAGTGAAAAAGAATATTTATTTTAACACAATTGAAACTAACTTACTCAAAACATCAGTATTAGCATGTTCAATCAGTGTGAAAAGCAAGAGAATGGATGCGGTAAGTGTTGTCAGTGATAGTGTATGGATGCAAAACAAAACATAAAGCCCAAATTAGAGCGCAGCCAACTTGGGCCAACTGCCCAAACAGTGAATGAACAGCGGCCCCGACAAACTCTCTCACTGAGTTTAAATAAGGGCGCTGACCAGCATCAGGTGGCCTGAAGGCATGCCCCCAACCTAGAACAGACCAAACACACAATATGCACGCAGTCCTAACAATACATATATATATATATACATACATATATAATTACACCATAAAATGAAGTTCACCAGTTTCCAAAAGACAGCAATAAAAAGTCATCAAAAAGTATAAAAGATTATATATAATACATTAATATATATTGTAAGCTCATTAATAATAAAATGTGAATTAAAAAAAGATATATATATATATATATATTTATACGACAGTTCTGTCTGGTTCTTGAATCTGATTGGTTAATAGCCATGCGATATTCTGCCAGTAACAACACTCGACCCGCCTCTTCACCCTTCACCCTTGTGTATTACTCTGCCCACATACGGCAAAAAGCAGAGGACACTCTACAGTTTGACAAATACTGCAGCTGTTGGACAACATATAAAACTTTTGAGGCTTTTTTAGTGGAGAATAGTTGTTTAGATTGCAACTATGAAGTTTATTTATAAGGATAGTACCTATTTTAAAAAATGTATAACTTCTGAGATTCAGTGCATCGACCACCATCAGACTGATGGCCAAAGAAAGTGACAGTTGATGTTCCACCACAAGATGGCGACAGAGACAGCATAAGTATTTAATAAGTATTTATAGGGAGAAAAGCTCAGTGTTTTCTGTAAGTTTCAAACTACAGCTGAACAAATCGTTATAAATCAGGTAAGTGACATTCTAAGTCGATCTTTCTCTTTTGTATTTTGTAGTGCTGTATTTATACCACAGAAAGCTTTGTTTTTTTCGGGGTTAATTATTGTTAATTATCTGATTGCAACAGAGAAATACTGGGAAATGTCTGTAGACTGATGACATTTCATGCTGTTCAGCCTTATAATCTTAAAATGTGAGCAAAATCACCTGTTTTGTCATCACTTTAGACATTACACTAGAGAATCATTCAAACACTAGCTTTAAAGTGACATTGGTGAATGAGCAACGGTTTCTGCTGTTCTGACGTCAGCTGCAGATGTGAATGAATGGTGGAAGAAAGTAGTTCCTCTTACAAAAGTGTTTTTGAGACTCTCCGTGTTTGATTTTCTTTTTATACACTCGATTATGCCGACAAACTAAATGCAATATTACACTTGTAGCAGTGTGATATGGCTGTATATCGGCACTCGAGCCAACACACGCCTCCCACCAGTGCCGATATACAGCCATATCGCACTGCTACTCGTGTGATATTGCTCATATATAATGACTGCACGATATTGAAAAAATATATATTTTTTAAATTCTGCGATATGTATTGCAATATGTATATGTATGCAATATGAATACAATTTCACCTTGAATATCTATTTGGAAAGAATGTATTATTTTAGATTGATTGGGATGATTCTATAGGGCAGTGCATCTGCATAAAATCTAATAAACAATCCACAAGCAAAGAAATTTTCAATTAATAAAAACATACAAAATAAATAAACAGCATTTTATTGTTTTCCGAGTCGTCTAACTGTATTCAGTTATACAGTAATTGAATAATCAAATGTAAAATAAGACTGCATAGTCTTCGTTGTATAAACAAGTCAATAAAATGTATTGTTATTAAAGTTAAAAACAGCACAATTTATTATGCCTGAATGCTTTTAAAAACCTCATACAGTCACAAGACTCAAAAGACACATGCAAATGATCAATTATAATACAGACTCAACATTGCAGATTCTGCGATGTGACTATTGCGAATGATCAAATTGCGATATCGATGCAGAAACGATTTATTGAGCAGCCCTAATATATATATTGTATATGTTGTATTACTGTTTTAAATAATAACAAATAAACCAATGTCCTTCATAATAACAGCCAATAAGAAAACCTTAATGGGATCTTAGTTATTTTATTATGATGATTAATGATTATGGCTCTAATTCTTGATTTTAATTTTGTAATTCTTCTGTTTATTATTCTCTCATTTTGATTTGCCAAATAACCCTCACTCTAAACTTACTAATGAAGTGGCATACTATACACTAAGCCATGTGGACCATTGTTGTTGTTTTTCAGCAAAATGACACTGCAATCTATTTTAAAATTAAATAAAACATTTAATATGCATGACAACCTCCCAGTTCTGAAAGTAAATACCCTTGTGTTTGTACCCTTGCTTTAACCTTTCAGTTAAAATCTGATTTCATTATAGATAACTCTTGCCAGAATTCATCGTGGTGTGGTTTTGTTCATTTATTTACCCAACACCTACTGCAAAAATGACTGAGAATTATAATTATACCAATTATAATCATGCATTTCAATATGCACACACGTCTGTAAAGAAAATACTTTGTGTCTCTGCACTTTGTCTTAAAATGCACGTCTTTATGTATATTTGGCATAGCCTTGAGGTTGAGATTATTTCTGTATTCACATCTGATAACATGCCATCTTTCAAATAGAAGCCGAAGCACCAATCAATATCGGGAGGTTTTAGCCCAAGATCTCATTTTGTAATGACTTACTTTTATTGACTAAACGTAATTATGGTCTGGTGGTCTGAAGTAGATTCAGAACGTAGCGGCACTGCATTAGCCAAAGAAGCTGAAAGGTTTGAGCGGAAAGAAGAAAAAGACTAAAAGAAAGAGAGAGTAAAAGAAAAAAAGGAAGCGGGGGAGAAATAGATGAAGTGAGAGAAGGAGCAATGCAGATGGAAAGTTTGCAGACAGAGAGGTGATTTATGGCCGGTGCGAACAAAATCAACAAGTTGAACTTTAATTGTATTGGTTGTGATTGGGGGGGGAGGAGGGAGTTAATACCAGCTCATGATCGATGGCACGGGGCAATCGCTTTGGCTGTGCACTTTGTCTTTTCAGCTTTGGCACGGATATAAAATCGGCTGATAAAAGCAATTAATTGCCGTGAAAGTTGTGAGCTAATGCTAGAAATGAATTCTTGGCGCAGATTTAGAGACAAATTTTTAACTGATGAAAATATGTCCATGAATCCAAGGCTTGCATGTTTAAATACGCGATTAGCATTTGTGCGATAAGCCCTATCTGGCCTTATTTCATCTAATCGGGTGACAAATGAGCCGTATCCTCAAAGATTAGAATTTTTTAAGTTAAAAAAAGCAGTTGGACAGAATACAAAGTACTCTAAACTCTGATCTCTGCCACAATCCTGCACTGCAATCAATTATATGACAGAAACTCATGACAACAAATGTTTTTGTTACTTTAACTTAGTTTAATAAGTCAATCATGTTTCAACAACAAAAACAAAGTTTACTTAAAGCAGACCTATTATTGCCTCTTTTTACATGATATAAAATAAGTCTGTGATGTCCCTAGGATGTGTGTGTGTGAAGTTTCAGCTCAAAATACCACACAAATAATGTTTTATAACTCTCTGAAATGGCTCCTTTTAGGCTTTGATTGTGGCGTTTTGGTGACTGTCGCTTTAAATTCAAATGAGATTGTGCTCTTTTCAAAAGAGGGCGGAGCATAGCGGCAGATTTAAAACAGGACTAAAGTTATCTGTGTGAAAAACTGAAAATGTGTGCAGAAGTGTCTCAAAAGAAGGCAGTCTATGGAGACTCCAGTGTTCATTTGTCACATTTTTAATCCTCTTAGTCGTTGGCATTATCTTCAGCTGGTGAAAGCTCTAATGGCGGACAGTTGCTTCTCACTCAGGGCTGCTGTTTATGCTAATGAGGGAGAGATGGTCACTAGTGGGCGGGGCTTTCGCCCTCTGATGACACGTACAAAGGGAGAATGTCAATCAAAGTGTTTCTGCAGACTGTTTTTATCAAGTCTGATTATAAACAATATAATGAATTCATTTTTATCAGAGCCTGGTTATATTCATACACTGCTGCCACACAACTGTGTTTAAACCCCTTATAAAAGTGATTTGTGCATAATAGCTCCCCTTTAATATTTTAGTCCCTTTGATGTAAGTTGAGATGACTCAAAAAGTTAATTTGATTCAACTAAAACATTTTAGGCAGCAATAATTTTTTACAGTGTGTTGATTAGTTATTTTGGTCACACTATTTTAAAGTATCTAAGTAATATACATGCTTTTATAATTGAAAATATTTGAGTAATTTCACAAACACCAATTTTTTTAATTGGCTAAGTGATGGGTTATATAAAGCTGTGCATTGTTGTAAGCCCTAATTATTATTAAAACTGCTCAGAAAATTAAGTGCTAGAGAAGGGGAAGTGTTTTTTTTAGAGAGAGAGATAAGAGTGTTTCTACAGGTGGTTTGTCAAGCCCACTGACCTGTGTGAACCCTGTGGGGGAATGAGAGAAAAGGTTCTCAAGGTTTCAGACGATCATGGGTGTTGTTTGCTGCATCCTCAACAACAGAGAACTTTAAAACTGATCATGCAAATCGCATTCAGCACATATTTTGTGTGCACGTTTGCACTAATTTTCTTTAATTGGCTAAGAGATGGGTTATATAAATCTGTGCGTTGTTCTAAACCCGCACAGCTAATTAAAGTGGCTCTTTTTAAGACAGGAATAATCAAACTCTCACATTGCATGACATCTCAAACAACAGCCTCATCTCAGTTTACTCCCAAAACTCATTCATAACTTTTTCCTTGTATTAATTTATATCAATTCATTTGTGTTCCGAATGGTGTACACAATGCATTTCAAAGCGCAGCGCAAAATCTTCGCTAACAAAGCATGTGAGGTTTGCTTTTTCCCCACACTGTTATGCTCCATTGACTCTTTATGTAGTGGAATGAAGATGATTTACTTCCATCAATTGTTGAAAAAAATGTCCTGCTACTGTATGAACACTGGCTGAGTTTTAATTAAGCACTGACAGACAAAAAAAACCCTGCTCTAGTCTGGATTGATTCATAAAAATGACCTTCACTGTGAATTCTCATAATGAAAACAGAAAGGGAGGGTGGGCTTACATCAGTAAATGAAGGATGGCATCGGCTTAAAGAGGCATAACAGGAACATTTTATGGTGCCACCCACCATTACATTGCATTTTAGCTCGATCCTTATTGCTTTCCTTGATCTGAAGAGCAAAATATTGGCAATGTATACGGTTCTAGCCTTTGTGAACAAGGTCAATTGATTGACGTGCCATTATGAAGTATTACCCTGACAACCAATCACAATTAGCCGAGATCAATGGTGATAATCACATGGAAAGATTAAATAGCGAGCCTGACAACAGCGCCATACCTTCGACTTATGAAGCTATTTTTGGCTTATGGTCTATTATTCTCTATAGCACTGAGTCAGGGAGAGGAAGAGATGTGTTTTGAGACAGTTTAGGACTCAGTAAGTGCCACACCAATCAACAAATCATCTTGGGGAAAGGATGCACAAGCAGTCAAACATAAAAAAGTGCAGTTCCGGATGAATAAATTGCAGCTTGTGACAAGGTGGAGCGGAGGAGACCCAACAGTACTCAATCAGAGGTGTGTGTGTGTGTCTGCGTGTGTGTGTGTGTGTGTGTGTGATTTCCACGCTGCTGGATGACTGTCAGATCGGTACACACCTAGGAAAGGACAACTTGGCCTTGTTACATTCATTCATTCTAAAAAAAATGTGTTGTTTGCTGCATCCTCAACAACAGAGCACTTCAAAACTGACCATGCAAATTGCATTCAGCTCATATTTTGTGTGCACGTTTGCACCGTTACATGATTAGCATAATTCCCTAAGCGGACAGGTGCAAAAACAACACAGCCCGTGTGTGCAAACAAACAGCCCTATCACAGGCCGCAACACATTCCTAAAGCATTCCCCTTGAGTCTGAACTACTGTATGTTATTTCACAATCAGCAAATGCAGTACTGGGTGGGCATTCGCAGCAGGGATGTACTGGACTCGTTCTGACGTGGTGGCTAAAACCAGAGAGTAGCTTGTAGTCTATGAAATATGCAGGGAATTCGCTGCTGCGTGCATTTAATATGCATTGCTTGGTTTTTCCTTGTAGCTGCCACAACACACGGCGTTAGTCAAATCGCAGTTTCACACACACACACACACACACACACACACACACACACACACACAGCCTTGGTGCTAAAAATGAACTTTTCAAGAAGACGATTACTGTAGCAGCAAATAAAAACTGCAAGTCAAACTGAGTAATATTTGCCATGGACCTCCTGCCTTTGCCTTCATTTTCTTCTATCATAATATTTTGGAGAGTGTTTAATGTAGGGCTGCATATATATATTGCTAAATTAGCGTTTTCGTGATAATAGTATATGCAATAACTCATTTAACTCATGCAATAACTTATTAGGTACACCTTACTAGTATCGGGTTGGACCCCTTTTGCCTTCAAAAATGCCTTAATCCTTCGTGCATAGATTCAACAAGGTACTGGAAATGTTCCTCAGAGATTTTGGTCCATATTGACATGATAGCATCACGCAGTTGCTGCCGATTTGTCGGCTGCACATCCATGATGCGAATCTCCCGTTCCACCACATCCCAAAGGTGCTCTATTGGATTGAGATCTGGTGACTGTGGAGGCCATTTGAGTACAGTGAACTCATTGTCATGTTCAAGGAACCAGTCTGAGATGATTCACGCTTTATGACATGGTGCGTTATCCTGCTGGAAGTAGCCATCAGAAGATGGGGACACTGTGGTCATAAAGGGATGGACATGGTCAGCAACAATACTCAGGTAGGCTGTGGTGTTAACACGATGTTCAATTGGTACTAATGGACCCAAAGTGTGCCAAGAAAATATCCCCCACACCATTACACCACCACCAACCTGAACCATTGATACAAGGCAGGATGGATCCATGCTTTCATGTTGTTGACACCAAATTCTGACCCTACCATCCGAATGTGGCAGCAGAAATCGAGACTCATCAGACCAGGCAACGTTTTTCCAATCTTCCAATCTGCTGCTGTAGCCCATCCGCCTCAAGGTTGGATGTGTTGTGTGTTCAGAGATGCTCTTCTGCAGACCTCGGTTGTAACGAGTGGTTATTTGAGTTACTGTTGCCTTTCTATCAGCTGGAACCAGTCTGGCTATTCTCCTCTGACCTCTGGCATCAACAAGGCATTTGCGCCCACAGAACTGCCGCTCACTGGATAGTCTCTCTTTTTTGGACCATTCTCTGTAAACCCTAGAGATGGTTGTGCGTGAAAATCCCAGTAGATCAGCAGTTTCTGAAATACTCAGACCAGCCCGTCTGGCACCAACAACCATGCCACGTTCAAAGTCACTTAGATCACCTTTCCTCCCCATTCTGATGCTCACTTTGTTTTAAAGTGTTTTAAAGAAATGTCTGCATCTTGACTTTTTATTAGTGTGATTTAGAGATAATTACAATGTAAAAAAAAATGCTGGGTTCCACACAATCGATTTGTGTTGGGACAACATGAAAGAATTAAGTTAACTTATTACTTTTTACAAAATTAAATAGATTAAACATACAACAATTAAGTTGTCCCAAAAAAACCTCAGGAATTGTGTTGTTTCATGCTTATTTCAAATAAGTATTTTTTTCATTTTTTG
The DNA here is from genome assembly GCA_903798115.1 of Danio jaintianensis. Classification (NCBI taxonomy): domain Eukaryota; kingdom Metazoa; phylum Chordata; class Actinopteri; order Cypriniformes; family Danionidae; genus Danio; species Danio jaintianensis. Next base: position 2,121,849 of record CAIGQV010016735.1, read on the forward strand.
AGTGTAGACCTGAAAAATATCTTGTACCTGTTTATTTTTTTAAAACATAGCTAATAAAAATAGCATTTTTCTAGCAAGTAATATCGTTATTTCAATACTAATCAACAACATAGCATATTTTTCCAGTATCGTGCAGCCCTAGTTTAATGATAACAGTACCTGCAGGGCTTGTAGTCAATGAAGCACACTCGTATTTTAGGATATTAGCGATATATCCCGCAGAGAGGGAAGCTCCCCTTTCTTCACCTTCCCACTGAGAAAATTTATACATAAAACCTTCACATCATGAGAAACCAATTACGCCGGCCTGAACCCATCCCTCTACACAACAAACTCTTTTATTGATCAGGTAATAATTACCACAGTCACATCATAAAGTACCTGGAACAGATTGGTCGTTCAGGTTATTGATTCTCGCAGGCTCCCCTTCACTTCTCATTGTATGACTGCTGGTCAGAGCTGGATGAGATGGGCTTTTGCTCTGCACTGCGTTTAGGGTTGTGTCGGCATGCCTGCATAGGGTTCATTCATGCTATTCCGCCCTTTTTTATGGCTGTCTCAAAGTGATTTTTACCAAGCATGTTCAAAAGTCATTCTTTTTTCTCCGAGTGCACTTTGGGCCAGTGCAATGCATATTCGACCTCCTTTTCCTTCACTACTGTCATGAATGCCAAAATCCATCTTTATTATCCTCTAAAATCCGGTTATTTTTACTTCTCTGCCCCTCTTTTTTGTAAGAATGGTTTCTTTAAAGCATAACCTTTGTCTCTAACTCTTAGTTTTTTTCCCTTTAGATGCATTGTTGCATCTAAATAACTCACTTAATATCAATTGTCAATATTGTCAATAATTATTGCTAATTATTTAACAATATGGTCGTCTCAAAGTGATTTTTACCAAGCATGTTCAAAAGTCATTCTTTTTTTTCCTTCGAGTGCACTTTGGGCCTGTGCAATGCATACTCCACCTCCTTTTCTTTCACTGCTGTCATGAATGCAAAATCCATCTTTATTATCCTCTAAAATCTGGTTATTTTTCCTTCTCTGCCCCTGTTTTTTGCTGGAATGGCTTCCTTAAAGCATAACCATTGTTTCTAGCTCTTAGTTTTTCCATCTCTCCAGCTCACTCTTGCTCTTTTCTCTTTCTAACACTGACCTTTCCACTTTCAATGGTGTAACTCCAGGGATGCCTGCGAATGCACCAGCTGTGTGCAATGCTTCATTACCCAGCTATCTGCAGGCCTGTGACCCTAACTCCTGCCGCCCACAGCAACTCTCACCCTGACCCCACCAAACCCTGCGCAAACTCATCTGCCCTGCTCCAATTGAACCTGCCAATCTCTAATTTTTTTTTACGAGCATAAAGAGCTCTGTATATGGCTGGGCGAGTTTTCAAATTCATCCCAAAACTGAGTGAAGGCAGACGTGCATAATTGAGAACCAAAAACAAAATGGGTTTTGCTAGCACTGGAGATGTAAAGGGGTGAGCGGTTCATTCGCTTTGGGGGAAATAAGTCACTTGTACTTGAATAAAACTGCAGGGGAATCAGTATGCCATTAGTGCATGCTGGAAATAAAGCTGAGGGTTTTAAAAGGGGTTAGTTAATGTTAAGTTTTTTCACCAGTGTGTAACTTAAAAAAAAAATCTGCCTTAAAATTAGAGGTTGTTTTTTTGTATAATGATAATTAAATAATTATTTAGAGTGTGATTTTGCGCTTGCTCCTTGGCTGGTTGATCTGTCATACACTCAGAAATAGAGGTACAAAAGCTGTCACTGGGGCGGTACCTTTTCAAAAGGTGCACTTTTGTGCTGTACAGCTGCACATCAGTACTTTTAGGGTACACATTTGTACCTTTAAGGTACTATGAGGTACACATTACTTTTTTAGGAATTAATAGGTACATTTAAGGACCTGTTACAAACAAAAAAAGCTAATGTTAATGAGTTATTCATTAAAATATACATGTTAAAACCTTGTTTGCATCACCATAAAATCTAATAACCACTCTACAAGCATATGCAATAAAGAAAAATATGCATTTAAAATAAACAGTGATTTAATGTTTTCCGAGTCTAACAGTATTCGGGTACAGTAACTGAATAATAAAAATAAAATGAGTCATTATTAAAGTTTACAAGCAGTGCAATTTCTTATTCCTGAATCATTAAACAGTCACAGGCCTCAAAAAACACTCAACATTGCATATATCCTGCGATTTTCCTATGAATTTCCATTATAGATGCATATACTGTGGATAAACTATTAGAAACGCTGCAATATTCAAATAGCAGAAGTACAAAGTTACAGAGAGTGCAAAGAGTTATAGATTTTTTCACCTTCATTGTGTAGATTCAAAGAAAATATAAAATACATACAGCATCTGTTTATAATATGTGTTTAGTTGCAGGTTCTATGGACACAAATGAGTCTTTGTTCGGTGTCTGCAGGAGGGTGTGATTGCTAATCAGAGCCTGTATAGAAACGTGTTATTTGGCGAGTCCTTGAATAGTGCACACGGACAAATCTCGCACAAACAGCGAGCAGGGACACAGTGTGACCAGCCACGCAGTCGAGACGCCTAAAGAAAGATTCGAGCTCCATAATGATCAGTAAGGATGAGTGAGTTTTTGCTGTCGGATGGCGAGTGTGTTGATTGAACACGGTGAAATAAACATCTTGCAATTAGCACCGTAATAATGCTCATGGATAAACATGCTAATTAAAGTGTGGAAAAAACATGGGATGGAAAAACTTCACACCCAAGCATGACGCCTTCCTCTACCTCCTCCATTTGCCTTATGGAGCGTAAAGAAATACGAGGCATTTGAAATGAAAGAAATTATTAATACGTGTTAGCATAAGTGTTGTTGCATTACGTGCATGAACACACAACAAATCTATAGGTCATGCTCATCTAAAATCGTGTTTGATGTATTCGGCTTTAGAACACTATTTGAATGAGATGTGAACATAGTGTATAATTAGCTTCTCACGCAGGCATCCTCAAATGACATTCACTGGCAACAATTAAAATACAAGACACCTTTTACAGATGGATGGTGCACAGTAGACTATGGTAAATATGAAGTACCAGAATACAGGACTTTACAGAAGTGTAAAAATATGAATGAAGTGTCTGTGACGTCACCTGTAGGTTTCTGAAGAGCGCAAATGAAGCTACAAGTGGGCGGAGCCAGCTATTGCCATCTTAGCTCAAGTAGTAGACCTCCAAGTGGGAGAGATTTTACTGCAAGTAGGCTGGGTGACCTCCAAGTGGGAGGGACGTATGCCGCAAGTGGGCTGGGTTGCTGTAGGTGTAGTAGACATTAATAAAACACAACAGGTTACTGTGAGGGTGTGAGGTTTTCTAAATTTGCTTTAAGTAAATTTCTTACAATCATAAGATGATTAAGTGATTTTCTTATTCAGTGTTACTATCAGCAAACATGAACTGTCCATCATTGCACTTTAAAATAAGATGTTGAGGCTCGTTTGCGATAATGAATTAATATATATTTTTCACCTTGTAACTGTCAAAATGGCACAATATTAACCTACTTCAATAAATGACATCATATAAAAGTAATCATTAAAGTAAATTAAATGTAATCCAAAAGTAGTCGGATTACATTACCATACTAAGACTGTTTTACTGCAGACTTCACATTTTATTGTAGTTTGTTATTAGGTTTAACTTAATATTTTTAGTCAGTTTGAGTAATGTAAGTTGAGATGACTAGAATTTTTTTTAAATTCAACTAAACAATAAATCAACTAAAACAGTAAGATTTGTTTTACAATAAAAAAAGGTATGCCTGACAATATAAAAGTGTATAACATATTTAAAAATTGAAAATGTGGCTTTTTTTTTTTTTTGCCGTAAAGTTTCACTGTAAAAAAACAACAACAACAAATGTTTATGGTTAATCAGGTTTCATCTAAATTGCTTTAGTTATACAACGGTTAACTTAATATGTTTAGTCAGTTTGATTGATGTGATTTGAGCGGACTAGAAAAATTAAGGCTGCAAGACTTTTCACAGTGTGGGCATTTTAATAATTTGAAATCTGCCTCAAGTGGCCAGTAGATGAATTGCAGTTTCAGTCACTTCTGAATGGATTCACGAGGGAGACCAGGAGGTTGCTGCTTGCTTTAGACTAATAATATAATATAAGGCTAATGCTTTATTTCAAAAAAATTATCAGGATGTAAACCAGTAAAAAGTATTATGCTTTGTTTTCAATCATGAGATCAAGACTTTATCTTGAAAAATGAAAAAGGGCTATCAAAATGACATTAATAAATTAAACTTTTGAATGAATAAAGAAAGTAAACTAGGAACAACCTCTGTTAATACTCCAGTTCACTGATCTCACTGGAAACAGAAGGTCAACTTGCATTGCATCGTGGGATATACACTCAAAAAATTACTTTTGCTGCTTTCAAATCTACTTACTTAATATGAATTGAATCAACACCAATTCTTACGGTTTTTTTGGGATACTTAATTGATTTATGTTCAATCCACTTAAATTTGTTAACTATTAAGTTAACTGAATTGAATTACAACATGAAAGAATTGTGTGAAACAATGCAAGCCAGTGGCGACAGCGGCGAGGAACGAATTTCACCAATTTGTGAAAGTGAAGGAAAAAAAACCTCGAGAGAAACCAGGCTCAGTTTGGGGCCCTCGGGATGAGTATCCCCAGGTGGAAATAGAGAATAAAGACAATAATTAGCGTAGCTGCTGTTCATAGTGTATAGAAACGAGATGCAAAAACCTGCGTGGAGCACATTCATGCATCGTACCGTTATGCGATGCATTGAGTGTATGCTTTGCTAAAAAGATAGGTCTTTAATCTAGTTTTGAACTGAGAGAGTGTGTCTGAGCCTCGGACATTATCAGGAAGGCTATTCCAGAGTTTAGGAGCCATAAATGAAAAGGCTCGACCTCCTTTACTCGACTTTGCTATTCTAGGTACTACCAGCAGCCCTGAGTTTTGAGATCTTAAAGAGCGGGTTGGATTGTAGCGAGACAAAACATGAAGGAATTAAGTTGATTTATTCGTTTTTACAAATGTAAATGGATTGAACATAAATCAATTAAGTTGTTCCCCAAAAAACAACAAGAATTGTGTTGTTTCAGCTTAATTTAAATAAGCAATTTGAACAAGCAGCAAATTAAATTTTTTGAGAGTAGGTTTCCACACAGCTGTACAATTTTAGCAAATGTTTTAAGTAATCTTACTCAAACAAAAGAATACAAAAATGTGCATACTTCACATGGTATACATATTGTAAAAATAACCAGACTAAAACTATGATATGCTATATGATATAACTATGAACAGCCATAAAGAGAGAGAAAAAGTGACTGAAAAAAGGATTCAGACTGAAAAAAACAAAGATTCACCTCAGCCATCTGCAGTGAACCTGATGGGGCAGGTGTTCAGGTGTCAGGTGGAAACCAGCTGAGACTTTGTTCATATCTACCTACTTCTGACTGTTTTACCTCCCTATCCGCTGTTTTGCAGTAATGGGATGCTACTTTGAAACTCCTGCCAAGTTGCTCCTAATTTAAAAATTCAAGCTGTGTAAAAAAGTACTCAGTTATGCTACTAGCTGCTAACCAAAAGTAGCTTGAAGGACCAGTATATATTATATACTGTATATGAAGGTGTGGAAAAAAAGTGTTTGCCTCCTTATGGATTTCTTATTTTTTTGCATGTTTGTCACACTTTAATATTTCAGATTATCAAACTAATTTAAATATTAGTCAAAGATAATAATTCAACATATGATGCATTTTTTAAATAGGTTTTTATTATTAAGGGAAAACAAAATCCAAAACAAATAAAGGACAAGGTCGAATGAATGAATGAATGAATCAATGAATCCAAAACTGCATAGCCCTGTGTGAAAAAGTGTTTGCCCCCTAATCCTAATAACTTTTGGTCCACTCATCTTAGCAGAATTGTTGTAATTCAGCCTCAAGGGATGGATTTCGAGCACGGATCACCTTTTTAACATCATGCCATAACATTTCAATCAGATTCAGGTCAGGACTTTGACTAGGCCACTCCAAAGTCTGTATATTGGTTTTCTTCAGCCATTTAGAAGTGAACTTGCTTTAACACTTTTCAAACTTTACACATATATTTTTAAATGTCTCTTTTTATAATGGTAAACCATACCTCTACTACCATAAACACTACCCATTCAAAGGTTGGAGTTGGTGATATTTTAAAAAAACTAAATTAAACGTGAAATAGACTAAAAGTGACAATAAAGACATTTATCATGTTTTAACAGATGACTTTTTCAAATAGATATCTCTCTATTCATTAAAGAATCTTGAAATAAAATGTACAATGATTATAGTTATGTAGTTAGACCAGTTATAAAAATTTAAATAATACAAGTTTCCTAAGTATTAAAATTAATTTGCCACTTAAAGGTTTTGTGAAATTAAAATAATGTCTTTTAGATGTCAGTAAGAGTATTGTTAGTTTTAAGAATATCTATAAGCTAGTTTGCTCCAAAACAGTGATGCAATTTGCTTTTAGACGATATAAAACTGATATAATGGATCAACGTTTTTTTCCACGTCACCTCATACTTCAGTTTCTCATCAAATCTTGTCCAATCAAATGCTCTCTAGTGTCTGACATACCCCGCCCCCTTCAGCACACTTCTCATTTGCTTTTCATTTGATGCGCTTGTGCTCAACCGCTCTCACTGGCAGAGCTGTGATAAAACGCTATTGGCTGTTTTTTTTAAAGGGGAGGAGCTACTCTATGCCCTGCCCTGTCTTCATGTTTCAGTTCAAATTACGTCAAACATTGAAAAAAAATGCACATTTCGAAGCACTTCATGGGACCTTTAAGACTGAATTGTGATAATATTTCACTATTACGTTATTTATAATATTTAAATTATTGTTCATTTAAAAAAATCAATAAAATAAGAGTAATATATTGATATACATGCACAATGATAAAAATAATCCAATATATAATTTAATTTAATTAAATAAAAAACAGAAGTAACAGTTTTGAACTAAAGTCTCACTGCATAAAGGGAACTCTTCAAGAAATACGATCAACCCAGGGTCATTCTGAAAACATACTCCAGTATACATTTATGGAGAGCGCCAAATACGTCCCAGGAGGTACGTTTTTTTTCTGGAATCTATCAGAGGCCGCTGTGTACGCTTTTCAATTTCGATCTCAAATTTCTCTCGCGAGTGCCATTCATGCCTGCTGTTCTCGTGTAAATCCACCAGAGGCCGCTGTCGACTGACTGACTGACCGATCGATTGACCCACCCTCCTCCTTCCCTAAACCCAACCAATAGTGTTTTCAAAAGCACCGATTGACCAGCGCCCACCCACTTCCCTAAACCCAACTGACAGTTTTAATAAGCAATCCAGAAAAAGAAAAGCCCTCACCTGATTTTTACCACGTTTTCAGATTTTACCACATTCTCACCCTGTTATTTACTTGCTTATCTTATTTTTTGGCTTCTGTTTTTGTCTTACCCGCTTTCTGGAACCGTTCTTCGCTGGACTCGAACCCAGTCGTCGTGGTCAACTCCTCTCTGCGTCTCAAGTTCGCTGACGTACATGGCAAGCTACTGGGCAAACTGGTAGCAGCGGAAAAGCTGTCCATATGGACGTAAGTGTGAAAAGGAAAGCCGTCATACCGCCACATAGCGTTCATTTTAAAGACAAAATGCAGCCATACGTACTTCTGGCTACATAATTCCCAATCTCCAAAAATTCATATAGGGGTACGTTTTCACAATGAGCCCATGTTGAATATGATTCAGTTTAATCACTGAATCAAATGAATCATTAAACCAGTTCAATACAATAAACCATCAGAAAACGGCATGAAAACAGACTAATTTGTTCCTTCAAAAGTAGCACTACTTTGAAACAGCTGAACTAGTTTGTGCTAAAACTTAGTTCTGCGACACCGTTTTGTCACTCCACTGCATTTATTCGTTCAGGACCGTGGCTAGACATGAGTGACTTTGGAGGCAGAGTTTCATTTCATTTCAATTTAGGCAATTAAAGGAAAGGTCAGGTGGAGAAACAGATGGTTTGCTTACAGCACCGCACCAAGCCCAAAGACACAAAAATACAGTTGACATTTATCCACAGTCTCCAGCGGACCTGGTTAAGTGTGTCGGGCGACGAGAGAGAAATTAGACGACTGATAAAAAGCTACACTTGGAAACGTGTCTTATACTGCGCTGCCGTGTTAGATGTCTATCATGTTCACTCAAGCAGGCAACGGCCAGATTCAAAGTAATAATTTTTCACAGGGTAGGCAGTAATGACTTTTGGGTTAACGAGAATAGTACGGCTGGGGGAAGCGCAACAGATCACGAACAAGCTTTTGGGATGAAGGAATAATAATAATAATAAAAAGCCCAAAAATGACGATGCTTATGCAAATGACAAATTTAAAATTCTAATCTAAAATGTTAAAGCAGGGTGAATCCTGCAGTAAAGCAAGCAGGTAATGATGCTAATGGTGGGATGAAAGAGTGAGCCTGAATGAGACCTGAATATACATTCACCCTCCTGTGAATTTTTTTCTTTCTTTTTAAAAATATTTCCCAAATGATGTTGAACAGATTGAGGAATTTTTCACAGTATTTCCTATAATATTTTTTCTTCTGGAGAAAGTCTTATTTGTTTTATTTCGGCTAGAAAAAAAGCAGTTTTATATTTTTTTAAACAACTATTTTAAGGTCAATAATATTAACCCCCTTAAGCAATATTTGTTTTGGATTGTCTACAGAACAAACCACTGTTATACAATGACTTGACTAATTACCCTAACTTTACCCTAATTAACCTGATTAAGCCTTTAAATGTATCTTGAAAAAGTATCTTGAAAAATATCTAAACAAATATTATGTGCTGTCATCATGACAAAGATAAAATAAATCAGTTATTAGAAATGAGTTATTAAACATTATGTTTAGAAATGGGTTGAAAAAAAATTGTCTTTCTGTTAAATAGAAATTTGGGGGGGGGGGGGGGGGGGAAAATAGAGGGGGGGGGCTAATAATTCTGACTCACAGGCGTCCTCAAATGACATTCACTGGCAACATGTTTAAAACACAAAACACCTTTTACAGATGGAAGGTGCACAGTAGACTATGTTAAATATGATGTAGCAGAACACTGGACTTTACAGAAGTATAAAAATATGGATGTAGTGTCTGTGACGTCACCTGTAGGTTTCTGGTAGGAGCCTGCTATTGCCATCTCAGCAGCACATCACCATGCCAACGGCACATCACTCTTGGATAACCAAAAATGGGCAAAGAGGTGGGGCTTGGGTGACAATGGAGATGTCTGTTTTCTGAATTTGCTTTAAGTAAATTTCTTACGATCATAAGATGATTAAGTAATTTTTATTATTCAGTGTTACTATCAGCAAACATGAACTGTCCATCACTGCACTTTAAAAATAAGTTGTTGAGGCTCTTGTTTGCGATAATGAGCTTTTTTATCAGGTTCTGGTGTGTAGGTTCAGTAATTTAACTTTTATGGCAAAAAATAAGTTATTTTCATAGTTTTCAAAGTTGAAGTATCTCTGCATAAACAAAAGAGGCAGAGGATAATGCTCTTTCTGAGGTTTCTGCATCTGAACGCTTCGAATAATTTTCTTTGAAACTGTCAAAATGCCACAAGATTATCCTATTTCAATATACACTACCTGACAAAAGTCTTGTCGTGGATCGCAGTTGTAAGAGCAACAAATAATAACTTGACTTCTAGTTGATCATTTGGAAAAGTGGCAGAAGGTGGATTTTTCCGATGAATCATATGTTGAACTGCATCCCAATCATCACAAACACTGCAGAAGACCTACTGGAACCTGCATAGACCCAAGATTCTCACAGAAATCAGTCAAGTTTGGTGAAGGAAAAATCATGGTTTGGGGTTACATTCAGTATGGGGGCATGCGAGAGATCTGCAGAGTGGATGGCAACATCAACAGCCTGAGGTATCAAGACATTTGTGCTGCCCATTACATTACAAACCAAAGGAGAGGGCAAATTCTTCAGCAGGATAGCGCTCCTTCTCATACTTCAGCCTTCACATCAAAGTTCCTGAAAGCAAAGAAGGTCAAGGTGCTCCAGGATTGGCCAGCCCAGTCACCAGACATGAACATTATTGAGCATGTCTGGGGTAAGATGAAGGACGAGGCATTGAAGATGAATCCAAAGAATCTTGATAAACTCTGGGAGTCCTGCAAGAACGCTTTCTTTGCCATTCCAGATGACTTTATTCATAAGTGATTTGAGTCATTGCAGAGATGTATGGATGCAGTCCTCCAAGCTTATGGGAGTCAGACACAATATTCATTCTTTCTCCACTGCACCATGACTTTATAATCTGGACATTATTTCTGTTAAGTGAAAAGACTTTTGTCTAAGCATAGTCAGACATTACTGTCCTAATTAAATCATTAAAAACTAAGGCATGATCATATTTTATTTTGGTAAAAAAAGCGTAATCTAGAGGCCTTTGCCTTTCATATAAGCCACTTCTGATACCAAATGATCAACTAGAAGTCAAGTTATTATGTGTTGTTCCTAAAACTTGGATAGGAGACAAGACTTCTGTCAGGTAGTGTTAGTATAAAAGTAATCTAAATGTAATCCAAAAGAAGTCAGATTACATTACCATACTAGGACATTATATTGCAGACTACACATTTTGTCATTTAATTAATAAATGTTATCAGTTACTGATGACAATTCATAAATAATCTATCCAGCAGTGTGCATAACATGGTGAATCCTGCAGTAAGGCCAGCAGGTATAATAATGATGCCATTGGTGGGAGAAAGGAGGCAGCACTGGAATTAGAAGAGGCATAAATTTCTCCTCGTTAGACGATGGATAATTAAAACAAAAGGGAAGCTGCTCGGAGAAAGAGGCAGGACAGAACGGCTCCCTGGAGGCAGGGAGGACGGAGTGTGTGTTAGCGGAGGCTAGACAGTTAGCAGAATGTTGTCTCCGCAGAGCAGCAGGAAAAAAAAAGACAGAGCTGTTAGTCAGAATGCAGCCTGAGGGCTGGCGGCTGTTGCCTTTTACTCCCTCCGTCCATCTTTTTCTCCATTTCACCTGCTCTCCTTCTCATGCCTGTGTGCAGCTTTATATTAGACGTATGCCGATATTCAATAATTTATTATACACTGTACTGAAACAAGGACAGCTGTGAACTGTAAAAACAACTGTGCTTTATGTGTATTTACTAATAACCGGTAAAGCTGGGTACTGTAGGTGGCTAAAAGACACTTGTTATTTAGAAATATTATGGATTTGGGTGCACTGATAGATACTATCAAATGAGAATAAATGGGGGGAAAAAAAACTCAGCTACTGAAGTGAACTGAACGAAGTGAACTTTTAACTGGCTAGATCTGAAAATCTACACCTTTTACTTAAATTGAACTAGTTTCATAATTGATGAGCTTTGCAGACTTCTGTAAAATCTGACATTTTAATGCAGTGTTTTCAAGGTTTGGAATTTTGGATAAAGTGCCTACTGTATTGTTTTAAAAAGCTTTACTATAGCTTAAATGTGTGATATGAAAAGAAAAACAGTTCTGAAAACAGCTACTGATTATGGTCCATTGAAGTGAGCAGAACTTTGAAGTCTGTAAGAATATTCATGACTTATATAATAAGTGTGATCTGCCAGTCTTTTTTGTGTGCCGTCTGATGGACCAGAGTGGGAGATGACAACATGCTGGGTTTTGCTGCTTCAAAGCATTGGCTTGAGAAAGAAAAAAATACGCTTTGACACATTGTGGTTAAAATGCAGACCCAGACTTTGAGTAGCTGTAATGCTGGGAAGCTGGACAACGAAGTTGAGGATCCACGTGCAGTTTTTTAAAGAGTAGTCGTGCAGGCAATGGTCAAAAACAGGAGCAAACAGTAGCATAAAGATAATCCAAAATACGTGGTCCAAATACAGGCAAAAGGTCAGGCTAGTTGGCAAAGAATCAAAACGGCAAACTAGACAAGGATAAAAATACGGCAAGACAAACAAGCAAAAATACTTCATAATGTTTGTAGGATGAAAAACAAGACTCAGTAACGTGTGTGTGCGTGTGTGTGTGTGTTTGAGAGGTGAACAAAGTCCAGGTAATCAGTCCATGCTGAGTTACCAGCTGTCTGTGTGTAATCGGGGGGGTCAGGAACTGGTGTGTGTGTGAGGTGCATGATGGTATTTGTAGTCCAGTTCAGTGACAGATGTGTATTTCTCCAGCGATCTGCAATGATTAGATTGCTGGTGATCGTGACAGAAGCATTTACATTTGAACATTTCATTATTCCTGCATTGTGCATTATATACAGTCATCCACATTGTTCTTAGTGCATTTCATTTACACACACACATACAAACGCCAACTGGTAGTGATGCATTAGTCATGAAATTTAAAGTGGCTGATTTTTAGTTTGGCAGATTCAATACTAATTTCTGTGTGTGTGTGTGTGCGTGTGTGTGTGTGTGTGTGTGTGTGTGTGTGTGTGTGTGTG
>CAIGQV010016735.1:2134439-2144496 GCA_903798115.1 Danio jaintianensis
GTGTGTGTGTGTGTGTGTGTGTGTGTGTGTGTGTGTGTGTGCGTGTGTGCGTGTGTGCGTGTGTGCGTGTGTGCGTTAAGTGCATTCAGAGGATGATTGTATATAATGCACAATGCTACATGTATATGCACACACACATCATTGGCTTTACTATCAGGGTTCGTGCAGGTCCTGGAAGTGCTTAAGTTTGATTTTGGAAAAGGTATTATAGCCTTGACATATTGCGCAATTGAATCAATATTGAACTGAATTGAGCTGAATAATGACACTAGAGCTGCTCCGGGTGTGTGTTCACGGTATGTGTGTGTTCACTAACTGTGTGTGTGCACTTGGATGGGTTAAATGCAGAGCACAAATTCCAAGTAGGGGACACCATACTTGGCCACACTACACTTCACTTCACTTCACTTCACTTCACTTCACTTCACTTCACTTCACTTTATAATAAAAAGAAAAGCACATTGCAACATTCACACCGATCTGAATAATAAATCTATTGTCTTTTTACTGCTGAAATGGAAAATTCTTCATAATTGACGAATTCCTCCCCATTAATGCTGTTGTCTTGCTGGTTTTAAGCAATCTGACTTTATTGAACAGTGAATACAGTCAGTAATAGAGACACGTTAGCTATTGTTTAACACTACAGAAGGCGTTCATTTGTTCAACCTTTCATTTATTTTTAAGTTGTACGTTTTTCTCGGTTTTATCTAAAGCTACCTCTTTGATTTGGGCTTTTATCATTGAGATTTGTTTTGTTTTAGTAATCATTCTCTATCATTTTTCTGTGATAAGTGTTGTGCAGCACTTTGGTCAACCTTTGTTGTGTTATGCTAAATAAATAAAACAAATGTATTATGTATATATAAAAAACTAACAAAAAAACGAATAAAAAATATGCATATTTTATTTATATAAAAATAAAATTGACGTTGACAAAAACAACAACAACAACAACAAAAAAAAAACATGAGAAATGTGGAAGATGTGCTGGCTATTGAAAGTGATCGGGGAATAAGCTTCTTGGAAGTACTTGCATTTCAGACATGAATTCAAGACCTGGAAAGTACTTAAACACAGGTGCTTGAAAGTGCTTGAATTAAATTTGAAATAAAATTAGTTTTTGGTGTTATTTCAAAAGTTGTACTGTGCTGCTGCAGTAGAACGAAACCGAACAAAACAATAACAAAACAATTCTTCATTTTAAAAAATCTTACATTTAAATCTATGACAATTAATGCACATTTTAGCAATATTTCAGAAACCGCATTTGAATATTACAAGAATTGAATTGATTCATTCATTTTCTTTCGGCTTAGTCCCTAATATATCAGGAATCACCACAGTGGAATGAACCGTCAACTATTCCAGCATATGTTTTACGCAGTGGATGCCCTTCCAGCCACAACCCAATACTGGGAAACAGTACTGAATTCAACAAATTTTATTAAAGTTCTTTGAAGATGACTGTTTAAAAACGAAATCTTAGTTTAATTTCTACTTTTTTTTGACGCATTTAAAACATCACCATTGCTCTGACATTTTTAATGTAAATAAAAAGTGTAAGTGAGATGTGTAGTGTGTGTCTAGATGTGAGGGTGAATTACAAAAGTGCTTGAATTAAAGTTAATAGTGCATTTAAAAGTCCTTTAATCTGGTGTACATGAAAGAGTGGAAACATAGCCTTGGATTCTGAACCGACCGATCAGAATCAAGCATTTCCTACAAAGCTGCTTTGAAACACTCAGTAGGCTTTCACCAACCCAGGTTAATTCTGAAAACGCATCGCTATATACATTTCTGGAGAGCGCCAAATACGTCCCAGGAGCTACTTTTTTTTGCAGTTTTTGTTTTCTCTAATCCACCAGAGGGCCGCTATGTACGCTTTTTCAGATCTCAAATTTCTCTCGCGATTGCCATTCACGCCTGCTGTTCTCGCGTGAATCCACCAGAGGCCGCTGTCGACTGACTGACTGACCGATCGACTGACCCACCCTCCTCCTTCCCTAAACCCAACTATTAGTGTTTTCACAAACGCCGATTGACCCGTCCAGCCACTTCCCTAAACCCAACCGACAGTTTTAAAAAGCAAACCAGAAAAAGAAAAGCCTTTGCCTGATTTTTACCACATTTTCAGATTTTACCACATTCTCACTCTGTTATTTACTTGTTTATTTTATTTATTGGCTTCTGTTTTTGTTTTTCTGGAACCGTTCTTCGCCGGACTCGAACCCTGTCGTCGTGGTCAACTCCTCTCCGCGTCTCAAGTCCTCTGACGTACATGGTGAGCTACTGGACAAACTGGTAACAGCTGGAAAGCCGTCCATAAGGAGGTAAGTGGTCAGCTGCTAAGCCCGAAAAGAAACGGCATCATACCGCCCCGTCGCGTTCGTTTTAAAGACGAAATGCAGCCATACGTACATCTGGCTACATAATTCACGATCTCCAGAAATGTATACAGGGCTACGTTTTCAGAATGAGCCTATGTTGGTTTTCACACAGATAAAATCTCTGTGACACATCATGCACATGGCTTTAAGAGTATGTCATCACTGCCAGTGGTGTAAAGTAACAAATTACAAATATTCAAATGACTGTATTTGAGTAGTTTTTCTCAGGAATTGTAATTTACTAAGTAGTTTTTAAAATGTGTACTTTTACTTTCCTTTGAGCACATGTTCAGTGCTGTATCTGTGCTTTTACTCCACTATTTTCTTCAACCTGCAGTCACTACTTTATTTTTTCTTGCCTATGGGGATTGGATGAGTAGAAATATCAGTCTTGTGATTCATGTCCAATCAAATCACACATAGAAAGTAAATCGCATCATCCTAAACAACCTGAAGGCGCTTTATAAACGCAGCAAATCGTTTGGAAGCATTGAAAGTGTCCAAGAAGATGTGCAAAATCTCGCCATGACCGAGAGACTGTTTAGAGTGCATGTAAACCTTCCACAGCGTAATACTCACTACTCTTGAGTACTTTTAAAAGGGCTATCTTTTACTCATACTAATATACAGAATAATATTTACTCAACTTTTAGTCTATGTTTTTGGGCAAGTAATGGTACTTTTACATGAGTATGATTTTTGCAGTGCTCTTTCCACCACTAATCACTGCAGTATTAAACTGAATGGATGAAACACTCAGACTCTGTCCTCATCTGGCTGGCTGGACCAGGCTTGGGTTACCATGGAGAGCGGAGGCAGCATACTCACAGCCCACAGAGATACCTGTTCACTGGAAAAGAATTATCCCATCCTCTCACTGTGCTAAATTAGCTCATCAGGACCAGATATATAAAGTAGGCTTCTGCTGGTATCAATTGGCTTCTTGCGATTATTTGCTGAAGCTTTTATCCTTATATATGGTAGTATCATGATACTGGCGACACGGTGGCTCAGTGGTTAGCACTGTCGCCTCACAGCAAAAAAGTTGCTGGTTCGAGTCCTGGCTGAGTCAGTTGGCATTTCTGTGTGGAGTTTACATGTTCCCCCCTTGTTGGCATGGGTTTCCTCCGGGTGCTCCGGTTTCCCCCACAGTCCAAACACATGCGCTACAGGTGAATTTAATAAACTAAATTGGCCGTAGTGTATGAGTGTGTGTGTGAATGAGGGTCTATGGATGTTTCTTAGTACTGGGTTGCAGCTGGAAGGGCATCCTCGGTGTATAACATATGCTGGATAAATTGGCGGTTCATTCCACTGTGGTGACCCCTGATGATTAAAGGGACTAAGCCGAAGGAAAATTAATGAATGAATGATCATGATAATAACCTAAGCTGCAAAAAAAAGATTACTTTAACAGGTATCATAACCAAATAATACTTGTAAAAAGTGTGTTGCATTATTGTATATTGTTGTAAAACAAATGTTAATGTACCTATAACTAACTTTAATAACTTGATTCCGACCTTATTGAGTCCATGTGTAAGTCCAAATGCAGGGGGTTTCTAGACTGAACACACTGTCTTTCGGATGAGACGTTAAACCGAGGTCCTGGCTCTCTGTGGTCATTAAAAACCCCATGGCACTTCTCCTAAAGAGTAGGGGTGTGACCCCGGTGTCCTGGTCAAATACCCTCCATGGCCTCCCAATCATCCCCATCCACAGAACTGGCTCTATCACTGTCTCTCCACTCCACCAATAGCTGGTGTGTGGTGAGCGCACTGGGGTCGTTGTCCTGTGGCTGCCGTCGCATCATCCAAGTGGATGCTGCACACTGGTGGTGGTGTGGAGAGACCCCCCTCAAGATTGTGAAGTGCTTTGGGTGTATGGCCATACACGATAAATGCGCTATATAAATACACATTACATTACATTACAAAGGGAAGTGGTTATTTTGGCTGCATTTACACTGCAGAACTTGATGGTCAATTCCGATTTTGTGACTGTATCCAATTTTTTTTGAAGACCTGCTTACATCATCTTTTAAAAGTGACTGGTATCCCATTGTCTGCGTTAACGCAGCACACGGGAAAGGTGCAATGACCCGGGAAAAAAAAAAAAAAAAAAAAAAGCTGGCACTGACTGATAGCTAATAATAAAAGAGCGCTCTTTTCTTTTCTCCATTCCTGTATTTAATAGTTTTTTTTTATTTTATTTTTTTATACTTTTTGACAAGTTGTTTCACTATAGTTTATGACAGAAACGTTCTCATTTGGCCATCTTCTTTTAATCTAGATCTTTTTAAAACCAGCAGGCATCTTAATGTAATGTCCATGACATGATTCATGCACGTGATGTATGCAACATTTTTATATTCGTTTATATTGGTTACGTGGCGGATGTTGCGCTCTCTCTCTTGTTAACATGCTTAAATACTACATGACGATATAAAAGCTTTTTTAGTCCTCGTGTATGAGATTTAAGGTTTGGGACTCAAAAGTCAAAGTTGGCGTCATTCGCTACGGTTTTAATGATGCGCGACTTGCATTGACAGGTGAAAATCCGATCTACCTGCTTACACTGCAGACACGAGGGCACGGATGCGAATCATATCAGATAAATTTCCACATATGAACAAGGCCTGAATCTGATTTGAGTAAATCGTAATCCATGTGATTTTTTCCTGCCTACACGTACATGGGCTATATCCCATCTGTGCCACATGGGAGAAAATAAATCGGAATTGAGTCACTTGAATGTAAATGCAGCCTAAATAACAAGTGTCTTTTAGCCACCTACCAGCTTTACCGGTTATTAGTAAATCCACATAAAGCACAGCTTTTTTTTACAGTTCACAGCTGTCCTTGTTTCTGTACAGTGTTGTAAAACAAATGTTAATGTAGCTATAACTAACTTTGAAATGCAGCGGCTTTCCAGACTAAACACAAAGGGAAGTGGTTATTTTATGAATTAAACAAGGTTAATTCATTCATAATTTTTTTTTTTCGGCTTAGCCCTGTATTAATCTAGGGTCGCCACAGCGGAATGAACCGCCAACCTATACAGCATTTGTTTTATGCAGCGGATGCCCTTCCAGCCGCAACCCATCACTGGGAAACACCCATTCACACACATACAAACTACGGACAATTTAGCTTACCCAATTCCCCTATAGCGCATGTCTTTGGACTGTGGGGGAAACCGGAGCACCCGGAGGAAACCCACGCCAACATGGGGAGAACATGCAAACTCCACACAGAAATGCCAACTGACCCAGCCGAGGCTCGAACCAGCGACCTTCTTGCTGTGAGGCGAAAACGCTACCCACTGTGCCACCGCGCCGCCCCACAAGGTTATTTGTGAGTACAAAAAAATGCTCGTCTGAGATTACGTTGGAAAATGTAGTAAAGGAAAAAAATGCACATTGTCTTGTGTTTTAAACAAACAAAGATGAATTCAAAACTAGATTTATCCATGTAAAGATGCAAACTAGGGCTAGGCAATATGGTCTTTTTTAAAAATCCTTTTTAACCCTCCCCCTCGCTCCCTCCCTAAAAAATGCTTGGAGTTGAAGGTTATTAACCTATATAACCTTATCATAATTATAATTATAATTAATTGTAGGATATAAATATGCTAAAGAAAAAAAGTTGTCATTTAAAGATCAAGTTTAACTAGATCTATTTAATTGCATGAAAGACTTTTATAATAATAATAATAATAATAATAATAATAATAATAATATAAATTAAATCATTTTATACCATTACATTGAAAATAAAAACTCATAATGATTGTTAAAAAGGGGATGATTCTTTTTTAAGATGATTTATTTTATTCGTCTTTTCCAATGAAGATGCATTCAAAAGTTTATTCATTTTTATTTTGTGTTATATCAGTTCATATAAATTCCTCACATTAGGCTAGTGTGTTGCATTTTATTATGTGGGGTCGCTGAATCTGGTAGATTAGTCTAGTGCACTGTTGAAATTTACAGTAATGAAAGTCTTTGCGGCTGGTTCACGTAATTTGTCCGGAAAAAACAACGCTGGATTCCAACATCAGATCGGTAACAGTTCCTTTCATATGCACGTCTTCTCCATTAATTGTCTCATCCATTATTTCTTACCGTGAGAAACACAAGGTGTTATAATATTGACATCCACTCAGATTTATTTTTTTCAGTGTAGACCTTTCATGGGAAGCAGAGAAAATAAGGATAAAAACAGCCAGCATGCTTGTTTTTTTCTTACCGTTTGAGAAGGTCTGCCTCAGTGAGCTCCAGCTCAGAGATGTGTGGGCTGAGGTAACACAGCCGCATGATTTCCAGAGCTTTCACCACACAAACACAGTCTGTCATATTCCTTCCCTGTTCAGAAGTCGTGAGGGAGACGAGTGGCCTGCGGGTTCACAGAAATACACAAACTTCAGCTATGAGTCTCCATCAAGTGGACCAGACCACCAACTGTACTGTATAAACTATGGAGTCCGTCTTCATGAAACATCTTAAGGCTAAAGGTAGCTCCTAACTTGCCGGTTTAGGAGAAAATGTTTAATATAATGGGCATGTCTGCTAAATTTAGAACTGCTACATTTTTACTTTAAAGTACACATAAAATCAAAACTAACCATATTGTAATGAAACGTGTAATGTACACCCAAAGCACTTCACAATCATGAGGGGGGTCTCTCCACACCACCACCAGTGTGCAGCATCCACTTGGATGATGGCAGCCACAGGACAACGGCGCCAGTGCGCTCACCACACACCAGCTATTGGTGGAGTAGAGAGACAGTGATAGAGCCAATTCAATGGATGGGGATGATTGGGAGGCCATGATGGGTAAGGGCCAATGGAGGGAATTTGGCCAGGACACCGGGGTTACACCCCTACTCTTTTACGAGAAGTGCCATGGGATTTTTAATGACCACAGAGAGTCAGGACCTCGGTTTAACGTCTCATCCTAAAGACGGCACTCACTGACAGTATAGTGTCCCCATCACTATAATGGGGCATTAAGACTCACACAGACGGCAGGTTAAGTGCCCCCTGCTGGCCTCACTAACACCACTTCCAACAGCAACCTAGTTTTCCCCATGTGGTCTCCAATCCAGGTACTGACCAGGCTCAGCCCTGCTTAGCTTCAGTGAGTAACCGGTCATATAACTTGCAGGGTGTCATGGCTGTGGCGATATTGATTTTGTTAGCTCATATTGATAGTTTTGTGCTGAACAATTCATCTGTGCATGTCATTAAGAAAAAAATGTTTGCCCTTGTAATCTGTCTGAGGTATTGGGCGGGGCTAACATAACCACGCCCCTCCAACATTTAGTCGCTATGACAACAAACAGAAATGGTGAGGACGAGGAGTCTGTTAGGCTGTAATAACTCTCCACAAAAAGCTTTTACCTATCTTTGTGAATGAAATGCCTACTTTACTACATCCAATCAGCTCGCAGTAGACAAAACAAGCTGTTTTCTCATTTAAAGGTACTGTATGTAAGTTTTTGGCTCTTATAAGCATACAAATACCATAATATGTTGTTCAGATATTTAAGAAACATGCTAAATGAACATACTTGTTTATCTGAAAAACAATGCTAAAGTCAGATATTCTGCTTTGAAAATGTGTGTTACGTGTCTTTGTTTAGGTTCTTTTAACTCGCCCACTGCCACTATAGCCAATTATATGTCAGCACTCTGGGTTGTCTTGCTGGAAAACAGCGTATTTCATTCATTCAGTCAGAAAGGCTGTCAAAGCATGCGCCCAAATGTGACCTCCGATGGACAGTAGCAGACTCCAAAATGAGACGCAGATTCAGAGTTCCACATGAGGTGGTTATTAATTAGCAAATAATATAAATATTAAGAGCGTAAACATTAGGTGAGCAGGTTACATTGTAACCCCATGTCCTAACAACACGCTACGTGACGAGATTTGCAGTGATGACGAACCAGACGAAACACGACAGAAATTTAAATCAGAAACACAGAATATGCACTCACTCACGAAATGTTAGGGTTTATAATCTAATTAATACATATTAAACCTCTTTAACATTATTAAATGTAGATGCTGAATCACTGATATGTGTTGGCTTTGAGTCACAGTTCTAAAGTTCAATTTCAAACAGTTTATTTTATTTTCCAGATCTGCTGCTGCTTTCAGTAGTATGGCAATAAATGTCATGTAAAATGGCATTCAAACTCACATTATTAGCATTTAACACTGAATAAAGCACATGAGGTGTACCTGAGCTGATCAGTCAGTTTTTCCTGTTCACCTGTGAGAAATAGAAGCTGTTTCTAAAATATAAATTTGAGGTGTTGGTTAGGACAAAAACTCCTTTAATATGGAAAATATTCCTTCTATCGGGTGCCATTGCTTTTACTCAGAACACGGTTTAAATCAGCCTTTAGGCTCGAGACTCGCTATTGGTCATCTGGAAACCTGCACTTGCGTTTGTTTTGATCCAGTAATGCAATACCTAGTTCAACCACTGGGTGTCAAACTTACATACTGCACCTTTAATATTCTGTTTCTCTAGGAACTGCGTCACAATACGAAATAAAAACAGTCACAGCTTCTGGTTCATGCGGACTTTAAGAGAATTTCACAAAACATTTTAGCACTAAAGCTAGCTTCTAAATCAGTGAAATGTTTAGAGTAGGGAAGAGACTCCTAAATATCACTAAGAGCAAACCATAAACTATCCTAAAATGTCCGTCACTAAAATTCACCTTGAAAAGAAAACTTTTTAAAAGCATTTGCCCACATAGAACTTCTAAGAAGTTTAAAATATTTAAAAGCATTTAAAAAATATTTGCTTAATTTCTCTGCAGATACATTAGCATGTATTGTTGGACAAAAATCTATTTGATGTCTATAAATTTAAAAGCAAGGAACAATTTTAAAAATGTAATGCATTTTTACTTCCAAAACTTTTATGAGTTTCTTTCTTCTGTTAAACACAAAAGAAGATATTTTGGAAAATGCTGAAAACCTGTAACCATTGACTTCCATAGTATTTGTTTTTCCTACTGTGGAAGTCACTTACAGGTGTTCATCTTTCTCCAAAATATCTTCTTTAGAGTTTAAAAGAGAACCACTCGAGGGTCAGCAAATAGTGAGTACATTTTTGTTTTTGGCTGAACTATCCCTAGCTAAGAGTGAGGGCTGGGTTGAGCTCCTTGCTATAGATGAGGTCAGCATGATTATTAACTATGCACACAGTGATTGGCTGATGAGGAAGGGGAGGAGTCTGATGAGAAAAGGTGGCTCCAGTAAGGGGAGGGTTTAAAAAAAGACATTTAAAGTCGGACTCTTCCTGAATCTCACTGGTTTGCTGCCTGCAAACGTCTCAGCAGCTTTGTGAACAGTCGTTAAGAGAAAACTCTCAGCTAAAACATTTACTGCTATTTACGAGAACTCTTAATGGTAAGATCAAATGTTTTGTGAATACAGGCCCAGGATGGCAAAGGTTGTATCCTTCAGTAATGTGTGCACATTCATTTCAGTATTGAGAAAAGATTTCAGAAGAGGTTTTATAACCAATTGCCCCTTAATCCAGAAATGACCCTGGAGATCCCACAGAGCAAAGAACCAGCTGCCCTCCATATGCCACTCAACACCTTCTGGGCTAATTCAACTAAGACCTAAATGCAGACA
>CAIGQV010016735.1:2162566-2179090 GCA_903798115.1 Danio jaintianensis
ATTAGGATTGGGTCGATAGACGATGCCATCGTCCATCGCCGATAGACATCACGATGCTGAGCCGGCATTGCGATCCTCTGCCCCGCCCCCGTCGCAGAAGCAACCCACTCGCGAAAAATACACACTTAGGCCCCATTTACACTAATACGTCTTAGTTTTAAAATGGCATTTTAGAACGAAAACAATCCACATCCACACTGGCGTTTTTATCTAGCATTTCTGAAAAGCCCTCCTTCCACACTATCTGAAGTCGCACATCAAATCTATCTGAAATCGCACATCACGTGACCACACACACACACACACAAACACACTCTGTCATGCTGCAGCATATGTGCGCGTCTGAGCTCCAGCAGTCAGCAGTTGCTTAGAGCACAAAACCCCAGAGAGCAGTGCACGTCAGGCAGTTTATCAAGGTTGTACCGCTGGATCGTGTCTTACTATAGTTGTTAAATGTGATATTTAATTAATCTTGTCTCCATCTAATGACTCTTCGGTCTTTTGAATCTATCAGGTAATGTGTCACAGCGTCAGTACACTGCTTCAATCTTTCGCTTTCACGCTTGTACTTATATATATACACACACATATATACACACACACACACACACACACACACACACACACACACACACACACATTGCTGAGTCTTGTTTTTCTGTTTACATTTCTAAGCGTTATCCTTGTCTGGCCTTCCTGTGTTTTTGACATGTGTTTCATTTATCGTTCATGTTGTTTTGTCGCCTGTCCTGACCATTCACCTTTTTTTGACCATGCTCTTTGGATTGTCTATATGCTCCAGTTTTGTACCTGTTTGACCGTTGCCTCCCTGACTATTCTCTAAGTAAACTGCATACGGATCCTCACCTCCGTTGTCCCCAACCCGTAGGTAACCGTTTCTTAAACTGTTAAAAAAACTGATGTTAAATTGAATGTTTTATGGTTTCATTATTTAAACATTTAACCATAAAAAAAACAAAATCTAATGTTTTATACACTGTAAAATAAATTATTGGTGGCTTAATTTTTAAGAGTCAAATGAGCTTTTCTAGTCATCTCAACTTACAATAAATCAAACTGACTAAAAATATTAAGTAAAACTTTGTATAACTCAACTGAAACCTTATTAACTTAAGTAAGTTGAAGCAACATAAAAATATTAGTAAAAATTTTAGATTCTCATCCAAAACTCTCTTCTTGAATTGTCAAATGAAAATGTCTTCAAATCAGACATTTCTTAACATTAAAAGCAGCTTATTGTGTTCCTCGTGATAGCTTTTTTTTTTTCTTCAGGATACTTTGATAAATCTAAAATGAAACAGAAACATAATTATTTGAAATAGAAATAGCTTGTTATCCATTTACTGTGTCCTTGACAAATAAATGCATTAATTATTATTTTAAAGACCACAGACTTTTGCTTTGAATAGTACATGACTAATGGACAATCTGCCAAGGATTAATGATGTTACCAAGGCATAACAAGAGCCCGGAACAGGAAATGTATAGCATAATCATTTGCTTGGCGTTACATAGCAGGAAGCCACATAACCAGGTGGTTGAGATGGTGATCGTGACTTTTGAAAACACACCAAGATTCTTGTCTGGCTTCATTGTTGTTCAGCTCTGTAGGGTGACTCACAGTGTGAATTACAACTAATTTGCTTTCTCTTCTACTCCAAAGATGTCAATGATATAGAGTCACTGGAATTACAGTCACAGAACTATAGGCAAACCGGTACGAAAGTGCCTTATGAAGAAAAAAAATACTGCAGATTAAAATTATTTTAATAATACAGAATGTCAACAAATCTTCCAGCAATGTAAGCTCACACAAAAGCGGTCTAATGAAAAGAGCTGCCCTGGGCATGCTACGCAGTGTATTAGCACTGAAGAGTAACAACACACTAATGATTACAATTATCAACGTTACTTTCCATTTTGCTCTAGAAAAAAAAGCACTTCCTTTGTTAGCTTTGGAACTCTTTGTAAGCCTTTAAATTGGAGTAAGAGGATTATCAACATTGACATCAATGGAGCAGAATTTCCTCTAGTGGGTGAAGTGAATCTGGGTTTCAGCTATTATGCGTTTCCCGCACACACACCGCGTACCGACTTTGAAGGCGAGCTGTCATGCATGTTTTATCAGAAGCAAAAGACACTCACACACAAAACCAGGATATATCTGCAGCCTGGCAAGCTTTGACAGGGAGAAGACCTCCATCACGAAGGAGCTTTGAAGCAGTCGCTATGATTTTGGAGTTGAAGGTGAGCATCTCGGATGTGTCTGATGACCAGGTAGTGCACTGCTTCCCAATCCCGTTCCTTCATATTTTGGATTTTGCATTATCCATTTCATAGGGAAGTTCAATAAATTAAATTAGTTTTATGTGCTACATGTATAGGTTGTTTATCCAAATCTGACCAATCAGATGGGGCCTTTACTATCTTCATCCCCACCCCTCCAGTAGGTGTTGTAAGCTAAACCTAGAGCTGAAAATAAACATTAACTGACAACAGCCAATAAGATGGGTCCGTTTTCAGGTTTTCAGTCATTCGTGGTGTTTTATAGTCTAAATGTTTCCACATGACAAAGTTTTTTTTAACTGGCTCAGAAAAATATCTGATAAAACAGCATTTTGCATGTTATATTGTAATAAATATCATTATTGCTACTTAGCATGGGACGATAACCGTTTTCAAGATTTATCGAGGTTTGGAAAAGTCAAGGTTTTAAAAACGCTAAAAATTTCAACCCATACTCATTCTGAAAACGTACCGCTATATACATTTCTGGAGAGAGCCAAAATATGTCCCAGGAGCTACGTTTTTTTGCAGGTTTTGTTTTCGCGAATCCACCAGAGGCCGATGTGTACGCTTTTTCAGATCTCAAATTTCTCTCATGAGTGCCATTCACGCCTGCTGTTCTTGCCTAAATCCACCAGAGGCCGCTGTCGACTGACTGACTGACTGACTGACTGACTGACCGATCGACTAACCCACCCTCCTCCTTCCCTAAACCCAACCAATCCTGTTTTCAAAAGCACCGATCGACCCGCCCACCCACTTCCCTAAACCCAACCGACAGTTTTTATTAAGCAATCCAGAAAAACAAAAGCCCTCACCTGATTTTTACCACGTTTTCAGATTTTACCACATTCTCACCGTTATTTACTTGCTTATTTTATTTTTTGCCTTCTGTTTTTGTCTAACCTGCTTTCTGGAACCGTTCTTCGACGGACTCTAACCTCCTCATCGTGGTCAACTCCTCTCTGCGTCTCAAGTCCGCCGACTTGCATGGCGAGCTACTGGACAAACTGGTAACAGCGGGAAAGCTGTCCATCTGGCTACATAATTCGCGATGTCCAGAAATTTATATAGGGCTACGTTTTCAGAATGAGCCTATGTTGAAAAATTTCCACATCAAGAGCTACTGGTCAGCCCACGATTCAGAAAACATTTAAATCGCTTATACACCAACATCCCAGCATGCTGTAGACCTAAACAGTGCAGTGGCTTTACTTTATATCCACAGAAAAGAAAGATATCCAAAGATACCTTCTCAAGTTGTAAAGAAATCAGTGTTTTTGAAACTAATGAAGACAGCAGAAGTCAATGATTTAATTTAATTCTTTAGCCTGACGTGTTTACTGTTGGGGCTCAGTGCTTAGCACTGTTACGTCACAGCAAGACGGTCGCTGGTTCGAGAATTTCTGCTGAGGTTTTCAGTTATACGTGGTGTTTCACAGTCTAAACGTTTCCACATGACATGAAAAACCTGAAATCTGCGGCTTGGAAAAGTCTTAAAACTGCAAATATCATCTGTTATACTGTTCCTACAGTATATGTAAGTTTTTGGGGTTTTTTACATGTTGTCAAAGACTATTTATTTTTAAGGGTAACAGTATTTCCATCAGCAAAGGAGCATCCACATCAAGAGCTACTAGTCAGCCCACGATTCAGAAAACATCTGAAAAACAAATCACTTATAAATCAACATCCAAGCATCCAGGCTTATTTTATATCCACAGAAAAGATGTTCAAATTATATATTTTCAAGTTGTAATGTAATGAGTAAAAGTAATGAAGACAGCAGAAGTCGTAGATTTAATTTAATTATTTAGCCTGACATATTTACTGTACTGAAAATATTTAAAATGCTTCTTAAAAAAATATATATATTTTGTTTGCATAGTTATAGCGTAAGAAATATCATTAATCGCAACGCTCAACAACAATATCGCACATTTTCCCAGTATGGTGCCACCCTAGTTGACTAACACTGAGCTAATGAATGAATCAGCATTCTGTTTGGGGGTCTGAAGGTGGCGTTTGGTCTCCACACCAAGTGTGTCATACACCAAGTGTGTGGAGTGTGGTCCGTAGTAAATTCCCACCATCATACTCCCACCGGAGCAAATGAGTTTTTCCCATTTGTAAGAGCATGGAGGCCCAATCTAAAGGAACAAAGAATGACTGGAACTCATAAAAAAGCACTATGTATGTAAATATATTTTATTGCACCGCTCTTAAACTTATCTTTGAATATAAATAAGAGAGGAGACAACATACGTGCCTATACGTCCAGATCTGCATTCACAGGGTGATACTGATCTCAGAGAAAAGCCTTGGATTGAAATTTACATCTCTATAGACCATCCCTGAACTTCAGAGGACTCAATGACATGCGTATTGTTTACTTGTGTTAACAACTCTTTATAAT
The DNA here is from genome assembly GCA_903798115.1 of Danio jaintianensis. Classification (NCBI taxonomy): domain Eukaryota; kingdom Metazoa; phylum Chordata; class Actinopteri; order Cypriniformes; family Danionidae; genus Danio; species Danio jaintianensis. Next base: position 2,167,290 of record CAIGQV010016735.1, read on the forward strand.
GTGGCCCCGCACACATATTTCTTACAGCACATCAGTTGTGGGCATTCAAGCCCAGACGAACAGTGAAATCTAATGTAATGCCAGCTCAGTGACAGCAGTAATGGGTCATAAATCCCAAGTTCAGGTAGGGTTTGATTGTAAATCCAAGGGCCCAGACTACCAGGCTGATTTAAATCCATCAAGGCCCGGTGCAAGGTTTTTAAGGTTTTTAAAGAGAGGCGGGATACTTTATTGCCTGGGAAATTACCTGTCCATAGTTCAGTGTGGGAAGAGCATATGGTACATATGCGAAGCTTTTAAATCACCAATGCTAATCTGGTAGCATCGGGTCGGGGTTTTGATTTCCCCGATCACTGTGACCACTTGTTGAGAGATGGCATTTGAAAATGAATGCTCACTGTCAATGACGGTCCGGCTTAGCACACTGAGGTGAAGTCCTCACTACCGTGGCATTTGCCGGTTTGCTTCTTTTCACAGCAAGGTCACGATAAAGATAAAAAAATAATCTCCTGTGACAAATTTGTTTTCCAAAGGCCTCACTCTACTGCTCTGTCATCTTTTTTGTGAAGAAAACTGTTCCAGATAATGCAGACTCAAAGGGAATTCTTTGATCGGTCTGATGGATTGTGTTGATTCTGCAATTTAAATGCCTCCTACATGCGTTTATGGGGGAAAAATGTGCAAAACGGTCTCATGGGATCCCCGTTAAGCATGCACGGTTGTTCTTCCATAGATTACACACATCTGCGCTGGAAATAAGGAAAACAGGACACTGACTACTAAACGCAGTCATGAAAATGATCAAAATGCACCGTAAAAATATCTGTAAATTAGCTGTTTTCCGTATTTTGTTATTCATGTTTTTATTTTTTGCTTTTGAATCACATGATGACACCTTGGTCTTTTTTTCTGACAACTTTTAACATTTAACAATTTGGAAAAAAGTGACTTTTATGAACATTTGTAATAGTTTAAAGTGATATATCGTCTGGGTTGGTGTTGTATATTACGCTACAAAAACCTTGTAATGAGCTGCCAGTACACTTTCTGTTGTTTTACAGACTTATTTCTTATACATTATATTATTTCAAACTACTAAAATGTCAATAAAAGTCACTTTGTTGAACTGTAGAGTTGAATTTTCAACAATTGACAGAGCAGTGATCAACATCCCATAATGCAATTCACAACTTGAAATTTACGTAAAACACAAAAACGGTTCATGAGCAGATATTTTTTGCAGTGTACATACAGATCTGTGCCTGGGTGCCCACGATGCAATTATCCCAACACTTTGTTTAGATTGAATGTTACCATTTCAAGCCCTTATTTTACATTAACATCTTACTAGCCATAACCATAATTACAAACAACCCACAGAGTCTTTCTAAAGGTGATACCAACTGGAGGTAATGGCCTGGGCACTGACAGTATGTAATCAGGCAGATACAGCTACAACGCTGTGTGAAACAAACACCCTGTGATCATTCCATATCTGTCTTGTAAAATATTGTTTCACACTTTAACACCTCGGGCATCTCAGTATGAGCATGGTTGCAGCTATAGGAATTTCCCAGATTGACAGACCGATACATGGAAAGAATAACAGATCGACAGATAAATAGACATATAGGTACACAGGTTTTAAAGAAGCAGATCACCCAAAAATGAAAATTACACCAGAATTTACTCAACCTCAAGTAATCATCGACTTTTTCTACCAAACGAACACTGTTTTAAAGTAGTAGTTTTAAACTGCATCCCTCTTCCCTGCCGTATAATGATATAATACAGAAATAATGTTTGATAGTAGCTTTTATTTTGAAGTTAACACGTGTTGTGAAGCAGATGAGTGTTTTTATAACTAAAATATTTCCAATGTTTAAATTATACTACTAGAGCTTTTACATATTTATCTGTTTTAATAATAGAGCACTTACAGACTTATATATTTTTAAGGTTTCAATGTTTAATTCGGCCACATAGAGAAATTGCATTTATTGCTCTTGACTACATACACTGAGTGAAACCGAAAGTAAAACTAAACCTGTGTATATACATATGAAGTTTGTTTATGTAAAGTTTATTTATAAACTAATTTCGAGATGATCACAGCTAATGCGGGACCAGCCATGGTCAATCATAAGCATATCACATGATTTACCAATCGGACAAATCCTAACATACTGTACTATAAATAACCAGAGTTTCTTACCTCAGTTATCTTTGTCTTGAAGATTCCCCCCCTACATCCCTACTCCTCCCCCCTTTCCTACATAGGGCGGCACAGTGGCTCAGTGGCTAGCACTGTTGCCTCACAGCAAGAAAGTCACTGGTTCAAGTCCTTACCAGTACAGGTGACATTTCTGTGCGGTGTTTACAGTACATGCCCTCCCCATGCTCGTGTGGGTTTCCCCCGGGTTCCCTGGTTTCCTCCCACAGTCCAAAGACATGCGACACAAGTGAATTTACCTAAACCAAATTGACACAGTAGACAAGCTCTTAGCCAGGCACTTATATTTGCCTTCAGTCAGGGGTTTATCTTTCCATAGCAAACCAAATAATCTGTCATAGGCCTTAACTAAACCAAGGGAGTTCTCGAGCCATACCTGAGCTCAAACTCCCCTCTTGCCCTTCAAAATGAGAGGGAGCCCCGGGCTCGAGGATCTTCTGAGTTCAGGGCTCTCACGGGAGAGCATGACAAACATGCTTTGTTATCAATCATCAGATAAGTGTAAACTCTTGAAAGTGTAGTACCTTAAATGTCCAGTGGCGGGTGAAAACCACCAGTGGCTTTATGCGCCTGCATTACTAAGATGATAGTAATTAAAAAATATATATTTTGGGGGGCTGAAGCTCATTATATTTTTGACATCAGTTATGCATTTGGCCACCGCTGGAACTCAGTGATTGTAGTTTATAATTTAAACATCATTATGGAAGAGCCAGGATCAAATTTAAAACTACTCCGACTGTGTTCGTTTGACAGAAAGTCATATATACTTGAGAATGGCTTGGGTGGGGAGTAAATCATGGGCTAATTTTCATTTTTGAGTGAACTATTCCCTTAAATCATGCAAATCAAACTCTACATATTTGGAAAATAAAAACAATACACACAGTCTCATCTGTGTCATATCATATCTCTTGTCAGTTTATATCAGACACATTATTATGCCATGATTTAAGTTATTCATCTCAAAATGTCACTTTGCATGCTGCCTTTCATAATTTATACTGCACAGCGGTTAAGGCAATTATGTATTTGTGAGCATCAGGTTATTATACCACAAATATAATAATCTGCCACCTAGAAAATTATATGGGAGTTTCAGCTCCAACAAGACGACGATGTCCTTTGCAAGGACAGTATAACAATATATTTACGTATAATAAGTGTTGCTTTGTTTGAAGGTCATTGTGGAGGCTTAATCTATGGTCTAAACTAGGAAAGAGCTTTATACAGGAGTCTTATTTTAAATGTCAAAGTGCAGATAAATATCTGTAAGTGGTACTGTATGGTTAATTTTAGAAAATAAATCAATAGGAGTAGGCCTGTGCATTTTGGCAATATATAGTATGGACAAAATAAAAACTATTGTTGCATATTATGCACTATCGTTTAATTCATAGTCACAAAATGCATTGTAATAATAATTTGTCAATTTATAAAGCACAATATTTACACGTCACCTCACAGCAAGAAGGTCGCTGGTCAGTTGGCATTTCTGTGTGGAGTTTGCATGTTCTCCCCGTGTTGGCATGGGTTTCCTCCGGGTGCTCCGGTTTCCCCCACAAGTCCAAAGACATGCACTATAGGTGAATTGGGTAAGCTAAATTGTCCATAGTGTATGTGTGTGAATGAGTGTGTATGGGTGTTTCCTAGGCATAGGTTGCAGCTGCAAGGGCATCCGCTGCGTAAAACATATGCTGGATAAGTTGGCGGTTAATTCCCCTGTGGCGACCCCAGATTAATAAAGAAACTAAGCCAAAACGAAAATGAATGAATGAATATTTACACATTACGGGGATGCAGACAGAATAACAGCATCATGAGAAAGCTACAATATTGAAAGTACAATGTTCACAGTTTAATGTTGGACCTACAAGCTTTCTTTCTTGAAAAGGGTCTTCTATTTTATTAATATTTATTTTATATTTCCACATATTTAATCAAGCATTTGCTCTGAAGCTCTAAATAAATTGAGGAAAATGATCTCATATGAATGAGTACATTTGAGTATATTCTTGCAAACATAAAAAATAATTAGCCCTTTACATGTGGTCAAGATATATACTTGATTGAATATACTTGATTACTTTATTTACAGTAGGAATGCACCAATATAGATTTTTTTGACCGATACTGATAACTTAACCGATAGCATGATAAATATAAATGTTTCCAATTTTTCTACATGATTGCAAAAACAAAAGGTAAACCCATACAGTGAACTTCTGATTTTATTTTTAAACCTCAACTTCAGAAAAGTTTAATGGGATCTCTGAACTTTATTAATCAAATACTGTTTTCTAAAGCCACTGCTCTTTTATATAAATAAAACCTACTACCTGAAAAATAAAGCACCCATAAAAAAAATAAATAAAACAAGTCACAGAAGATTAACTAAAATCAGTAAAACTATAAAAAAAAAAGCAGCTTCAAACATCGGAAATAAAAATCTTATTGGCCTAATTTTCTTATCAAACCGATGATAAGATAAAAAATTGCATTTATCGGTCGATATTGATATGGCTGCGATATATCATGCATACCTAATTTACAGAAATGGTGTATATATATATATATATATATATATGAGATGTGTGTAAGAAAAATCAGTTTGTCCTTGTGTGTTTCTCCTGTGGAGACGTTCCATTAACCTGATTTCACCAAGTAGGACATGTTCCTGGATTAACATCTATGTTGATCCTGGAACAACATTCCAATCAGCCAATCAGAATTAAAGGAAATGTTTACCGTTTATGTTAAGTTTAGGCTTACGGTTAGGTTTATGAAATGTTAAGAAATGTAGATATTTGGACTAGAAACAAGACACAAATTCTGTATAAATACTGTCATTAAATACAAATCTGTAGCTCCTGTCAACTACAATCCAGACTCAACATTGCGTATCTTGCGATGTGACTGTTGCCGAGGCACAGATATCGATATCGATGCTGAACTGATATATTGTGTAGCCCTAATCCATATCAAAGGAAAGTGCAATACACTACTTTTATGTGCCAAGCATTTGTGTACTACATGCATAGGTTATCCAAATCTGGCCAATCAGATGGGGCCTTTACTATGTTTATCCCCACCCCTCCAGTAGATGCTGATAGCAGTACCTAGAGCTGAAAATAAACACTATTGCTGGGAGACGGAAAATGACACCAACCAATAAGAATCCAAATTTCCATCGAGGTTTTCAGTCATTCAAGGCGTTTTAAAATTTAATTGTTTGCACCTTGACATCGTTTTTTTTATTTAGTTAGTTCAGAAAATATATATATCATGCATCCCTAATTTACAGAAATGGTATGAGATGTGTGTAAGAAAAATCAGTTTGTCCTTGTGTGTTTCTCCTGTGGAGACGTTCCGCCAACCTGATTTCACCAAGTAGGACATGTTCCTGGATTAACATCTATGTCAAATAAAATTTGATTTCTGTATGTGCACCAGGAACAAAATAATAATAATAGGCTCTTTCCGCAGCATAGATGTGAGAACAGAACAATCAATGTAGCCTCCAGCCCAAGATATTTCTCATTCAAAGTTAACTTGAGAGCGGGGCCTATTCCCAACCCAGACTTATTGTAAGATGCTTTCGGCATTGTAGCATTTACTTTTAATGATAGGAACTGTTAGTGTACTGTATTATACTTAAAGCCTTATTCACTAAGGAATCCTGATCTGCCAAAAGCCTGATTTCCTGAGACGGTGAGGTGTACTTTGGGCCCCTAGACCACCTTTGTTCACCACATCTGTTGCAGTATGAATGTCAAACTGAATTTTAGATGCCATGTCATGTCCTATAAAGTCCCTCCATGACTCCTCTGTGTACATAAACCGCTGGAATTAGAGTGTTAACATGCTCCTGAGGCGGTACACGGTAAGAAGAGCATTTTCCCTGCATTTGTAAGTCACTTTGCTGAGGTAAGAAAACAAACACGAACATCCCACTGAAATCTGCCATTGGTTGGTGGCAGCTGTACTTTCTAGGCAACAATATCCTTTGGCAGGCCTCCTTGGCAGAAAACACACACGCACACACACACAGGCAAAGCTTATCTCTCCAGTGTCTCTTCATCATGAAACAAGCCCTCCGTCACTAAAGCTCACAGAAACAAATTATGTCTGGCTTTAATTCAGCCTTTCCAGAGGGCCAGCCGTCAGATTTGCTGGATCTCAGACGGCGGCGTGACTCGAGTGGAAACAGCACAATATCATTGAGAGCAGGCTGGGCTGTATTCATTAGAGAGCTCTGGACTCTAGTTTGCTTACTCTAAATATTTGATCAATATTTGCCCTTTAAAGAAGCACATATTTACCTCTGACTCAGATTACAGGGGACATGTCGAGGGCTCAAAGCAAGGATTTATTTGCTTGCCAGGGGTTTCAAATTTTACTTGACCAACCTTCTTAAAGGGGACTTATCATACACCATTTTACAAAATGTAAAATAAGTCTGATGTCCCTAGAGTTTTTCAGCTCAAAATACCACACAAATAATTTTTTAATTGCCCCTTTTAGGCTTTGATCCAAATTGTGTCGTTTTGGTGACTGTCGCTTTAAATTAAAATGAGATAGTACTCTTTTTAAAAGAGGGCGGAGCTACAAATGCTTATTGCTTACTATAGTGGCAGATTCAAAACAGGACTAATGTTGTTTATGATTAAATGTCAAAAGAAGTGTCACAGAATGCGTCAGTCTATGGAGACTCCTGTCGCTGTTCATTTGTGCTTCATCTAAAACTCCACATCTATAATCCTCTTAGTCTATGCTGACATTATCTTCAGCAGCTCAAAACTCTAATGGCTAATGGACAGACAGCTGCTTCTCACTCAGGGCTGTTTATGCTAATGAGGGAGAGATGGTGACTAGTGGGCGGGGCTTTTCCCCTCTGATGACACATACAAAGGGAGAATGTCAATCAAAGTGTTTCTGCAGACTGTTTTTATCAAGTCTGATTATAAACAATAGATTTAATTTATATTCACCATTAGACACTGGCTAAATTCATACACTGTTGACACACAACTGTGTTTAAACACCTTATAAAAGTGATTTTTGCATAATAGCCCCCCTTTAAAGTTGCCATATCGTGCACTATCATGATGTACATCCACTTGAAATGGTCCTGAAATTAGAAAAAAAAAGTAGTAAGACGGGAATTGCTAACAAAACGAAGGGTGACGAATGGACAAAAGCAGAGCAGAAACGAAATGCACATTGATAGCTCCGCCATGAAGCAATTCCATGTGACCAGGAAGTGAAGAAAATCATTTCGACGGTTAAAGTTTATATATTTATAAAGTTTTCGAGGAGAACAAATTAATTTTTACAATATAATAAAGTGCACAGACATATCGTTTATATCAAGAACTATGATATAATAAATATAAAAATAAGAAGAGTAAATTTTGATTTCATGGCGACTTAACCAAAATGTGTATGTTTTTCTTCTGGCAAATCTCCATTACATTTTTAAACAGTAACAAATGTAGTGTTACTCGTTATTCTTAACCATAGACTGTAAAAGATATGGACGTAGTATCCGTGACATCACCCATAGGTTTCTGAAGAACGCAAAAGAAGCTACAAGTAGGCATTGCCAACCGTCGCCATTTTGTTTGCGCGTCATCGCACCGACCGGGGGATACCAAACAAGGGCAAAGAGGCGGAGCGTGAGCGGAGCTACAGATGCCTGCTAGCATTTTGCTAAGACAGGCTTTTCCATGGGAGAAACGCTTAATACTTCATTACCTGCGACTCGTTTGTGTTCTGACCACATGTGCTTGGTTGTACACTATATCAATAAAGTGTTTAGTCTTTTTAAAACACTGTTGTAATACATTGAGCCACTAAGCATTGTTCTTATGACGTTTTCCTACAGGAGGAAAACGTGAATTACTTACAAATACTTCAAATATAGTCTGTGTTAGTAAATCCAAGACTATTGATGAAATCCAGGCATAACACTGTACGACAACGCTTCAGATGACTGTTCTAGAGCCTACAGCTAATCAATCTGTCAGATTCTGGAGTGCTTTACAGGTCTAAAGAGAATTATAAATGATAAATTATCTTAAATAAAACAAATACATATATAGATATGATATATAAAGTATATAATTTCACTCACCTGGGAAATAGAGGCCACGTGAATGGTTTGTGAGGCTGTGAGCACAATAAGTGCACACAGCATGCCATATCACCTGATAATTGTAGGAAAAATTCCAAAAAGCAATTGACTGTGTAAAGCCACATAAAACAAAACAAAAATATGATGTATATACTGAGTTCTGCGACTAATCAGCCGGAATCAGCTGAGGTGAAGTGACGGCAACCAGCGAGACCTAGCTGTCACTCAAGTGGCCACGCCCTTAATTATGCAGACTTAATATAACTGAATATAAACGAAACGGATGAGTTATAAAAAAATTCACCCCCTCACAGTTGTCATGAAGGGTAATATTAGCTATATACACCAAAATCACTCTTTATACAGGCTGTAAACATCTTTTTGTCTGCTGTAAAGTTAGCCATTTTAACAGGGGGCTCAATAGAAATTTGCTCTATTATGGAGCCAGGACTAGTGGAATTTTGATGAATTGCAGTTTCAGTTACTTCCGTATTAGCTTCACGAGGGAGAGTGGGAGGTTGCCGCTTGTTCTTAACACAACAAAAAGTTTGTAGCTTTCTAACAAGGGCTGCACAATTAATCGAATCAATCACAATCTCAATTCGACATCCCACACAATTAATCGAATTAATCACAATCTCAATTCGACATCCCACACATTCTTAGTCCAGCATCTTTACGATTCAGCCAATTATATTTTCAAGTTCGGGGGAAGCATAAAGGGAGTCGCACAAGTCTTCACATTGTTTTATATACGTTGCTCAGCAACATGGACACCTCCAAATGGTGTTGAAAGAGTCACATACTGTATTTCTAAGATATAATTCCCCCAAAAATGTCATTTCTGTCTTAAAAGTAATGATGTATTCGCAGCCGTGAAATCACAAGTGAGCTGACACAGTTTGTTTACTACTGAGAGGACGCACGCGTGCCCGCCAATGATGTCTACTTTAGTGAACAGAACCTGCATAGGCTGTGAATAACAGGTATTAAAGTTGTAAATGATGTTCAGTTTGTTGCACAGAGCGATCGTTTGGGAGCCGTGCGGGAAGTATGATTTGTATGCATGTTTGTTTTTTCTCAAAGAGACTACAGCCTTGACATGAGCCGCACTTGGCAGTGAAAGTGAAACCAAAACCCCACGCATCATTTAAATTATCATATCTCATTTTAGAGTTATGATTACGACAAGCATTTGATATGTTTTTTCTTTCATAGCGAAGACAAAGTGTTGTGCATGAAAATAAATGTTTAATAGTGTCAGTATAACTACTCTAGCCTATATAATGTTGAATAAAATGCAAGAGGGAATCTGATAATGACAAATGTCTCATTTTACCAGTGAAAAAAGGTCTAATAATGTTGTCAATGACAAATGACCAGCATACGTCTCAAACATAATAATTCAACTTCAGAATTATGAATCATTGTATTCTGATGTCAATGTATTGTATTGGCATTGTATTGGCATTAACGACCAGGACAAATGTAAAGTCTGTTCAAGTCCACCGTTCAAAGTCTATACCAATTTTAGCATTTTAAGCAACAGTAGACCTACACATAGGTCTAATATTATTATTGTTGTTTTACCATATGTTTAAGAAATAACAATAATAATAGCCTTCTCATATTAATCTTTATTTTAAATCTACAGAATCGTGAAAAAATTGTGATCTTGATTTAAAAAAAATAAAAAATAAATCATGATTCTCATTTTAGCCAGAATCGTGCAGCCCTATTTCTAACTGCTGCTTTCAAGACAATTTTAAAATTAATTTAATAATTAAATGTGCATTTTAACACCCCCCTCCCCAAATAAAAGCCAAACAATCCAACAAATAAATCACGTTTGTAAGCAAATGCACAAAAGTTGCCAGTTCTAATCTAATGACCTAAAAGTCGTTGAGCAATCCTTATGAGAGCTCTATGATTTGTGCAGTGCAGGAAAACGCTGATGAAATTCCATAATCCAGAAATGTATTTTATTGTGTAACAAATGTTAGAGAATTTCACAAGCTTAATTGCGAATAAAATTTCGATATTATGGATTATAGTCTGTGAAATTGAATATTACGCTGCAAAAAGTTATTTCTGTGTACCTTTATGTGAACGAGCACCACAGCTTTGTCATGCATGACATTTCCAGCCTCAGATATCTCACTTCATGATGACATAACCTACAGTCAAACATTGTATTCTCAGTTTTCTCATTAAAATTCAATTCTGTATACACAAAAAAAATTCTGATAGTAATAATGGAATTACGCTATCAGAGTAGTAATCAGAATGTAGGAAATTATTAATCTGGAATTAATATAGCGGGGAGGAATAAATAAAATGGCTTGGCTCTGAAAATGTTCCAGCCTGTCTAGGTAGCAACATGAGTGTAGGATGGTGACAGAAATAAACCAAAGTACAGGCACGCTGTAATTGGCTGGCCGATTCGATGGTGAAAAAAAGTCTTAAACAAAGGTGCTGGTGACATTTAGAGGAGACCTTTGCTTACATCCAACAAAATTTTCAGCTGAAAAATGGACTCTACGAAGTGGGAACTGCAGCTGGAATATTATAATCCAGCCTATAATGCGATTCCTCACTCGTGATAGAGTTTGAGGGCTAATAATGTTTTACAAAATAATGCACAGATATATCAAGTTTGACAAGAACTATTATATAGATATAAAATAAGAAGAGTAAATTTTGATTTCATGGTAACTTCACCAAAAAAAAAAAAATCACAAAAATTTGAACGATTTTCTGCTGTCAAATCTCCATTACATTTTTTAAACAGTTACAAAGGTAGTGCTATAGCTATTCTTAACCCTAAAAACATCTAACTGTTGTTTTGAGACAATCTGAAATTTATTTAAATGTCAATTTTAACACCCCCCACCCCAGATAAAACCCAAACAATCAAACAAATATACAAATATAATCACGTTAATACTGTAAGCAAATGCACTGAAAAGGGACTCTACGAAATAAGAACTGCAGTCGGAATATTATAATCCAGCCTATAATGCGATTCCTCATTCGTGAGAGGCCTTTTACGCGGTAGGAGAAACGCCAGTATGCCGCACAGCGCTGATTAAAGTCAAAGTGTCCATCGATGACTTCAAAGACACAGAAAGGAATAAGAACGAAAGAAAAGGAGTAATGGAAGCCACACTAGCATACCTCTGACACACTAACACTAATGGCTCTGAGATTCCTAGTCATTTTGTAAGCATAAAAAAACAAAAACACACACTAGGGGTGGATGATGTTGGATATAAAAATCTGATAATGCAATATTTAGTTTTTCTGCAATAAATATTGCGATATGAATACAGTTTTCCAAGATGGTTACTTTGAATAGCTCTATTTATATATATATTCTATAAGGGGGCTGGTGGTTAGAGTGTTGGACTCGTGATCCGAAGGTTGCTGGTT
>CAIGQV010016735.1:2184090-2197414 GCA_903798115.1 Danio jaintianensis
TAATATAATATAATATAATATAATACATCCAATTTGAAAAAAGAAAGAATTTTCAACTGCACTGTAATAACTGTGGTTGACTCAAACTATTGTGGCTAACCATAATCAGATGATAAATCAATAATTGAGTAAAACAGGCTAATGTTGAATGTACATACATTAATCTTGATCATCTATTTTTAGACCTTCCAAATACCTTTAGAAAATTGTCATCCATAGTGCAATTGGGTAATATAATTGTGCAAAAATTTAAAAATCTACTGGAAATAATAGACCATCTGGGGACTTCTGGTATAATCTTTTAAAAACATTATGCTTTGAGACACTTATAGTATTGGGGATGGATATTACTGTATGATTTCTCCAGATCCACCTAAGCGTACCAACAATGCGTTAGGTGTTCATTACAACATGTGAAACCAAATTCTGCAGAAAGGTCCAGAGAGATGTTCAGATGTACTGATAACAGAATATGAGTGATTATATTGCATATACAATGATTAGATTGTTTAAAATGTGGCCCACAAAAGAACAGAAGTTGCTGGGATTTTCAAACTGTTGTGTGTGTTTTTTGTTACCGAAGTCAAACCTCTATCAGAGAGGTACAGGCAATTACAACAAACGCTTTCATGCATGAAATCCTAGCTGGCTCTTATTGATAAATTTCCGAACACTTCCAAAGACTTTTCAAATTACCTCTCCCCTTATTAAAACTTCTCTCATACATTTTAATTTCAGTCAGAGTTCACTGGATGGGAGCCTACATGCACTTGAGAGGATAGCAGATGCCCACATGTGCAGACAGGTTTCATTTATCTCTCACAGAGGAGATGGAAGGTGCTTCATTATACAGAGAGAGAGAGAGAGAGAGAGAGATGCTAACACACACATTTTGAAAGACAATCCTCTCACAAGCCATTTCTCCCAGCATGGATGAGTGCCATTCTCTTTCAACCCTCTGAAGGTCAGATAAAAACTGTTTTTGAAGAGTGCGAGAGACTTTTTCCTTCAGAACATCCTCTAAGGGATAGGTTTCATTCCCAATCAAGCCCCGTAATGAGATCTTCTGTCTGAGGAAATAAATATTTTCCTCAAAACTAGGCCACTGCCCTCAGAACACATCTGCTGTAATAGAGACATGGAGGATCGTATCAGAATGAGTGACATGCATAGCTAGAGTTTTCAGGATTTTCTGGACCACATGACTGACTTGCAGTGGTTTAATCTTTGGAAACGTTGGTGTCCACTTTGACAAAAAGTTCTCAAACATATCAACCCCAAAGTACAACCTTTAAAGCATCCTCAAAAAAACAGATACCAATGCAATATTACTGCAATTTGTACTGCTGCACAATACATTAAACAATATTGTTCTCGTGATAATAGTATATGCAATATCCATATTAGGGATGCACGATGCTGAAAAAAATCTGATATTGCAATATTTAATTTCTCTGCAATAGAAATTCTGGGGAGAAACTCTGGGGAGTCTAACAGTATTCAGGTACAGAAATTTAATAATCACCAGTGTTGGGCGCGTTGTGGCGTAAAATAGTAATTAGTTATAGTTACTAGTTACTTAGAGTTAGTAACTGAGTTACCTAATTATAAAAGTAACTAATTACCATGGAAAGTAACTATTGCATTACTTTAAAAAATCTAAATAAATATACAACATTGTACACTAATCTACACTATTTGAATGTTGTTGTGGGACAATTTGAGAGACAACCATCAAATTCAACATATTATAAATATTATCATAACTATAGTTGCACAATAAAACACAATAGATGGTTTAGAACCTATAGATATTATATATTATTTTGTATAATTCTGTCTGAGTAATAAGTGTTTGCAGTGGAGAAAAATGTAATTTTATTTGCTTTGACGTCGTTGCTTCTTCTCCTCCTTTGGTAGCAGAACTCATGTTATCACCTGCGTAGCCACTAATTCTGTGGCGGCATGTGACGACGTGAGGTGCCTCATTAGATTAGAATTACTTGTCACCGACGCAGAGACTCTTTTTTTTCCTGGGCATAAGTTGCACTAAACATTAACATCCTTGCCTTCCACCTCATCAAGTGAAAAGTAGTGCTTATATTTCCAGTTTGCAAACGCTACCTTTGAACTTGTTGGATTTGCCATACTCTGCCTCTGATTGGCAAACAATGGAAATGTACTCTAAGTCAATCATCACGTTCTCAGTTACACCACATTCACAGACACACCAATCATCATCACTGGTAAGTTATGTGCCCCGCCCCAACCACGAACACACACACACACCAGAAAGAGAGGTCCTATGGCTGGCTGAGAGAGACGCTGCTAGCATAAAAACCCCTTCAGTGTTCTCAATTATAGTAACGCAAATTTTACTGTCAGTAACAGTGTTGTAACGGAGGAAGCAGTAATTCACTGAATTACTCGTTACTGAAAAAAGTATTGTCGTTAGTAACGCCGTTTTTTTTATACCGCCGTTATTCCAATCACTGATAATCACAATGCAAAAAATGCTTTTCTTACTTTGCTTTGTCTCGTTTCTAATCCAAATATCTAAAAATTCTTAGATCAAGTAAAAATATTGTTTTGTTTTCAACTTCAGAAGAAATAAGGCAAAATTAAGAGTTTTTCATAAACAAAAAGCACAATTATCTGTCAGTGGGGTGAGTAAAATAATCTTGTTTTTGCTTTGGAATATAGATATTTGGACTAGAAACAAGACAAATGTTGTATAAATACTGTAATTAAATACAAATCTGTAGCTCCTGTCAACTACAATCCAGACTCAACATTGCGTATCTTGCGATGTGACTATTGCCGAGGCACAGATATCGATATCGATGCTGAAATGATATATTGTGTAGCCCTAATCCATATCACAGGAAAGTGCAATAAATTACTTTTATGTGCCAAGCATTTGTGTACTACATGCATAGGTTATCCAAATCTGGCCAATCAGATGGGGCCTTTACTATGTTTATCCCCACCCCTCCAGTAGATGCTGTTAGCTGAACCTAGAGCTGAAAATAAACACTATTGCTGGGAGATGGAAAATGACAACAACCAATAAGAATCCAAATTTCCACCGAAATTTTTTATTTAGTTAGTTCAGAAAAATATCTATGACCTGTTTATTTTGGTATGATCCTGCTGTTAAAATAGCATTTTTCAAGATAGTTATATTATAAGAAATATCGTCATCGCATGAGATGAGACGTTAAACCAAGGTCCTGACTCTGTGGTCATTAAAAATCCCATGCCACTTCTTGTAAAGAGTAGGGGTGTAACCCCGGTGTCCTGGCCAAATACCCTCCATCGGCCCTTTCTGATCATGGAATCATCCCCATCCACCAAATTGGCTGTATCACCATCTCTCCACTCCACCAATAGCTGGTGTGTGGTGAGCGCACTGGCGCCGTTGTCCTGTGGCTGCCATCATCCAAGTGGATGCTGCACACTGGTGATGGTGTGGAGAGACCCTCCCTCATGATTGTGAAGCGCTTTGGGTGTATAGCCATACATGATAAATGCGCTATATAAATATACATTACATTACATAATTATATAGAAATAATACAAATTAAGCACTGTAAATCCTATCGATTTAAGCTTCTAAATAAATTATTTCAATGTCAAATAAATATTTGTATACATAGCAGAAATAATACATAATACTGTTTCATTACTAATAGACAGCTCGCTAAGTGTTAAATAACTATTACAGGGTCTGACCAAGAAGTGTGAAATATAATCCGTCAGAGGAATTTATCAAGCAGCAAAGCACAAAAACAGCATGCCTTCAGTGCACTCAGTGCTCACTCCTTTCCATTAACTCCTTTAAGTGGACTATATTAGTGGACTAATGTAGGGAATAGTGAATGAGGGTATATGGGTGATTTCAGATACAGCCGATGTTAAATCTGCTATAGCAGCTGTCTAGAAGCGCTCGTACAGCTTTGTCTGATTTCATTATCAATATGATGCTTGAAACTGAGTGCTGAATCACAGTCAAAAACAAAACAATCTATAAGTTCGCCTATAGTTATTCAAGCTCACAGACTCTGAGATTACCTATTCAGTTTCTGTTTTCAAATGGAAAAGTTTTTCCATTGTATTCTTGAAAGGTTTTTTGCATAGTCTGCAATGTTGTCCAAACAATCATCAAGTGAAGAAGGGAAGCTTACATGGACAAACCCTACATTTTGACCAAGCGAGTCGGCTTCATATGTCCACTCCAGGACTTATATGTCCCAGAATGCAATGCGATTGTGACATGACAAGAGTGTAGCTCCCAAGTGCTCAAGAGTTTAGGGCATTTCATTTAAACCTATTCAGATGATCTGCCAGTAGTGGTGGACACTTTTGGTTATTCATTCATTTTCTTTTCGGCATAGTCCCTTTATTAATCAGGGATCGCCACAGCGGAATAAACCACCAACATATCCAGCATATGTTTTACGCAGCGGATGCCCTTCCAGCCGCAACTCAGAACTGGGAAACACCCATACACTCTTACATTCACACCCACACATACACCACGGACAATTTAGCTTATCCAATTCTCCTATAGCACATGTGTTTGGACTGTGGGGGACCCGGAGGAAACCCACACCAACACGGGGAGAACATGCAAACTCCACACAGAAATGCTAACTGACCCAGCCGAGGCTTGAACCAGCGACCTTCTTGCTGTGAGGCGACAGCGCTACCCACTGCGCCTCCGTGTCGCCCCAGAAACTTTTGTAACGTAATCAATCATGTACATATGAGGGAATGAGACGGAGGAAAGTTAGCGATTGAAGGCCATGAAAAAAATTGGACTGGAATGCGGCAAAAGTCTACTGGTGTTTCCGAAATCGCCCCCATACCCTCATTCTTTATTCCCTACATTAGTCCACTAATATAGTCCAATTGAAAGAGTGAATGAAACAAGAGAGTGAATTCAAGGAATGAGGGAATGCCATTTTGTTTGTGTTTTTCTGCTTGATAAATCCTTCAGAAGGATTAGATTTTCTTCTGACTCCCTGTCATAGTCATTTAACACTTAGCCAGCTGTCTATTAGTAATGAAACAAAGACTTTTGATTTATGTCATGTATACAAATGTGACTTTAACTAAACAATAATTTATTTTGAAACTTATACCGATATGATTGTGCTTTAAATGCCGTATCTTGTGGTCAGTTGCAGAAATTCATTTGGCACAAACTCTCAAAGTGCATTATGGGGATTTTCTAGCTGTTGAGTGTGCATGGATTGTAGACTTGTTATTGCTGTGCATTGTGGGATTGATTGAGTGCACTTCATAACGTCCACTATGGTTTTGGACACCACTAGAAATGGTTGCTATAAGGGCAATTTCAGATAGAGCCTACATGAAGCAGATGGTGCCGAGACTTTTATTTCAGTATGTTGATGTACTTACAACTAAAATTGAATATTGAGTAGGGGGCGGGCCTTTGTTTTTGCACATCATTCCCTCACAGAAAATCAACTGTAAGAGGATTATGATTAATAATATTGTGGCCAAAGCATCAAACTGATGTCAGCCAAGAAGGACCGGCACTCAAAATGCAGAAGCAAATGGTTAGACTTTGATCGAAGATTACCGAAAAAAAATAAAAATTCTCTGATTAATTGTTCAGTGTGCAAAGACCTTTAAGCTGAAGTCAGAAATTTTTCATGCGTTTTTTTCGTATTCATATGAGAAAAATTCGGCACGTAAACAAACCTTGCACACTGAGTCCGATGCGTATTATTAATCCATTACGAAAAAACGCAAAACATTTCGGAGTCAGTTCAAGCAGTGACACTTGTTCTCCTCTCTCTTCTCCAAAGTTAAAAAAGAAAGAGGAATAGGATACACATTGTGTTCATCCAACAGAGGAAAGAGAGTTCAGCTCATTATCAAAGCGCTGCGCTACGGTTATCCTGAAATGCAAAGTTTATTTCAGGAAATCAATGGAATTTTGATACATTGTTTGTGATACTACAAACATTCATGTACATAAACAAATCCAGAAAAGAGACTGGCAGTACCTATAGACATTATAATAGATGGTGGCCACGTTGACGTGTCGAATCAACGGACCGAAAGCGGACCATTCTATGGGCAGTACGTCAAATGAACACACACACACACGCACGCAAACATGCACGCACGCACATGCAGCAGCAGTGGAGAGGTGCACCAGTCACTAGCTATGTTTCCATCCAAAAATGCGAATTAACTTTATGCGCAAAACTGGAATATCGCATAAAAGATGTGCGAAAAAAGCAGCGTTTCCATCCAACGAGTCAAAGAGAACAAAATCGTCACTTCCTAATTAAATGGCGCCAAATCTCAACAGTAAAAGCGGAATTTGCTGAGGTAGGAGAAGCTGCGTGAATCTTTTCTTCATTTAATAAATGACTTGCGCCTCAGAAGGCAATGCTGACACGCAGTGAACGCGTGGTGGCGTTTGAAGGCGTGAGACGCGGAGCACAGACGCTCTTAACAATTCTGGAGGTCATTAATAATATAATAACACTAATACTGAAATGGTTAAGGCATTTTAGAATGACCAAAACAACATTTCAGATGCTTTACAATGTGCTCATCCTGCTGGTTTGTCCATTTACAAAAAACTTTATCATCACATGATCTCTTATAACCAAATCACATGACCTTTTTTTAATGCGCATACTGGAATTTGTTCGGTAAAAGTGTTTCTATCGCAGTTTATGCGCACCTTTTCTCATCGAATCAAAAGTTTATCCTACTCAGTTATGCGCATACATTTTTTATGCGCATTTTCAAAATGTATGCGCATCTTAGCGTTTCCATCAACCGATTTTTTATGCGCATATCCAAAATGCACATAAAAATAGGTGGATGGAAACGTAGCTACTGAATCCCGCATAGGTGTTCTCAACTGTCCTCCACATTCTGTCTTTATTTTACGCACTGTGTTGGTCATAAAGTTATCTGTAGCTCAAATGACGGCATTCTGTATTTAGCTTTTTGCTTGTGCGGTGGCTCTAAACTGTCAAAATACCTCTCAAAGCGCTTTTTCGCATACGAAAAGCGAAAAAAAACGAAAAAAAATTCAGATTCAGTGTGCAATAACCTTGAGAATAACAATGTGCAATGCAAAATAAACATTGTACATTTTGTTTTTACACAGACTTTAAGAACACTCACTTACACACATAATATGCACATGCATGATATTACAAATAAAACAAATGACAACTACTTCTTAAGCAATTTGATTAAAATGTCTGTTTCTAATGTTCGTTTTGTCGAGCGATAATACACACCACCTGAGGACACTCGGCCCACTTCAGTTTGATAACAACTAGTCTACACAATTCAAGTGAATGATTACAAGGGATTTTATGTGCATGCAAAGCAGGAGATACAGACAAACATCTTCCCCTGGCGTCGCCGTCATCATCTTATAAATTCATTCAGAGCGCCTCTGAACATATTTACATGAAAATGTGTTTCCACAAAGGAGCATTTCAGGAGTGCGTAAGCTCCCCATCTGAGTCTGCAGAGGCTTTTATTGGGCAATCGTTTATCATGAGAAGAAAAATAAATGCATGTTTGACCACAAGAAAGACTGATCTCAGAAAAATTCTGCAGATTAACTGCAATTATAGGAGGCTGTGAATAAATATTCCCTGACAGCAGAGCTGAAAGATGGTGTGCAGGATCCTTCTAAACTCTACGGTGGAGCGTTCAGTGCATCATTATCATGACATATAAGGTCCAGAAATTACAAGTAAACAGAAAAAACGCCAACCAGGCCTTCTAAAAATACTGGAGTGAGTGTTTGTGTGTGAAGAAGAGTCTGAAGAGGGAGTCATGAATTAAAAATGGCCCCTGTGAAATCTCAAACGTAAAATAAATAAATAACTTAATGCATCCTACAGAGTTCTTTCCCGTCAGCATTCGAGGACACCGGTGGTCCCGGGTCGTCCAACGCAGGATGGGTTAAGTGATTCCAGCACCGTGCGGGTGCAAGAGCAAACCACTTCCTGCACAGCACAGAGAGGCGAAGCTCTGCGATAAGGGGTGGGATAATAACTTGTGTGCATTGAGTCTAGAAGATTCAATACAGACTGCCTTCTGTGAATCTGGGCAGGCAAAACAGGGACGAAATAAGCAAACAAAAGCAGCTTTACTTTGATGTTGTCTCAGCGTTCAGACGAAACAAGTAACGTGTCACAGGAAGGCTAGTGTTTACCTGTGTGTTGGGACTCGTGTCGCAGGTAATAAAGGAGATAATAAGAGATCCGCAGGCTTCCAGAACAAATACAGCAGCTGTGTTTTAGCATGTCGCACCTGCTTGCTACACAATGTTCCATGAGTATGGTATATCAAAAAGTGAATGACAACTGAATTACGAAACCTTATTATGAATCCATCAAATGATTGCTTCTCAAAGGACATCTTCGCACCTCTCACGGCAGATGTTCTGTAACTACACCTCTGTGTTTAAAAGAAAACATAGCATAGAGGCATATTCAGTCAAACACAGGACCCCAAACAGATTGTGATTTGTTTAGTATAGATCAATGAGGCTTATTACCCAGCTAGATCTGCAGTGTTTATCTACTAAAGAGAGTTGCTCCCAATTTATGCCGCTCTAACCTTGAAAGACTGTTTGTTGCATTGCATAGTTATCATAGTTAAAACTAATTAAAACTCCATGTTGGTGGCCTTGCACACATTCTAGCGTAGATGTGGCAGCTGTTTCAGAGGCATTACCTAATCTTCCTACGCATGGGAACGCTTATATTTTATGGCAGGAAACAATATATAACCGCTAAGACTCAGCGAGGTCTCTAGGGTTGAGTTGAAAGAACATACAGTACACGTGAACCTACACATGCATATACACACAGACACAGATTTGCCAGACTCATTAGCATGTAGAGAACTAATGTGCTGGGATTTCATGCAGAAGTGGATTTTTGCGTGGATAAGCGAGGCTAATAGTACAGGTGCAGGGTGAAGAAGTTCAATGCATCGATAATAAGTGTATGTATACCAGATTCAACAAGACCACTTGAAAATGACACTTTATTTATGCACACAGCACTCTGGTGTTTGCTCCTGACATTTCTGCACATGTATTTCAGAGATTTATCTAGCCTCTCTCGCTTGATCACTTTGTTAAGCATCTAGGAGTTGGTAATAGAGTGCATACTGTGCCCACCCATATTTAGTCCCAGAAGTATTTTTTTCCATTCATTTTTCCCATAGAGATTTCTCTCTTTTAACAGTGATAAGTACAGTAGGCTCACACAGAATCTGCACCGTTGAGCCCATCATTCAGTCTATTTGTTTACTTATGTAAATGTGTGTAAATATAGATTTATTCAGTCTGTATGTTATTTTCAGTCATATTATTAATGTGCAAGTTTAGATAATTTACTGTACGTACAAAACTGTGTAAAGTAATATTTTCTATATTTTTGTGTATATAAAAGACCTTCTGTAGCTTCAATTGGATGTGCACTGTAAACCTTAACTAAAAAAAAATGATATGTTAGATTTTCAGCTCCTAAACTCTCAAAACAATTCAACATAAATATCTATAGAACTTTACTAAATTCTGCACAAATAGGCAAAAAAACATTCTGCAGATTGGGTTTGGCGCTGGTTATGTCATAAATCAAACCATCTACAAGGTGAATCACTTGTAAACACAATATAATTCATGCATATATCAGAATATTCACATCATGAATACAAATGAAGAGTTCATTTGCAAAAACAGATGACTCTGTTTTCAATCAATTTAATAAATCATGTTTTTGGGAAATTAAAATTAATTTTGGGAAAATGATTTATGAACGTTAATAACTAAATTAATAAATATTTAAAGCTTCAAATAGTCAAAGCTGCAAAAAGCTGAAAAACTTTATTCAAAATTACCCAAATTAATTCACTGAGTAAGTACATAGTCAATCCATTTTTCAAACTGGGTTGTATGATAGTATATATCATTGCTGTGGAAAAAAATTGTCAACTGTAATAGATTTTTTTTATTTCCATGTATTTCATGCCCAATGCAAATAAGTGGGTGTGGCTAATTCATGTGCAGTATGCATGAGGCTGAGCAAGATGCTGACTGGAACACTTGTAGTAAAATCAGGTCGGAAAACTTCTACCTTTGATTTAGATTAGGGATGTCCAAACTTGGTCCTGGAGGGCCGGTGTCCTGCAGATTTTAGCTCCAACTTGCCTCAACACACCAGCAAGGATGTTTCCAGAAAGCCTAGTAAGAGCTTGATTAGTTAGCCCAGGTGTGTCTGATTTGGGTTGGAACTAAACCTTGCAGGACACCGGCCCTCCAGGACCGAGTTTGGGCACCCCTGATTTAGATGAACTGTTTTGGACTACCAACAAATGTGAGTACAGAATAACTCTGTGTACAATATCCCTCAGTTTGTTATACCAGCCTGATCTCACGAGGAAACACAAGTATTTTACGTTTTGTCAGTTTAGTTGCGAAATCGTATGATTTCGTACGAGTTCAGTTGTATGAAAATGTACAATTTTAAAAAGGAGGCGTGGCACACAACCCTGCCCCTAAACCCAACAGTCATCGGGGGATGAGCAAATCGTACGAAATTGCACGAATGAGATTGTACAAATTCATACGAATTAGCCATTAAATCAAAACGTTACCATTTGACGGGTGATTGTTTTGGTTATACAGTCACTTGTGTAGCACTACTGTCGACTAACAGTGTCCCCCAGGTCCTAATGCCTGACCATTAGCACAACTGAGTCATATGGGGGAGCTGTAATAACCTAGAACAATAACATGAATTTAATGTCATAAAATGCTTAATCTTGTTTGATGCATGTATGTATATGTACAATATTTACAATATTGCTCCTAAGCAGTCTCCTGCTGGGTCCTAGTGACTGCCTCATGAGAAATGTATTCAGGGGCTGCTCTGTTACACTAATAAAAATGACAGAAAACAAGTTAGTTATGTTTATAAAACAAAGCATCAACTAGGGTCATCACGAGTCTGATTTTAATTTACTGTGAGCAGCTAACACTTATAGTGAATAAACATCTCTTTTTTCACTTCTCAAAAACACACAAACAGAAAAAGATATCGGCATCAGTTCAGCCAAAAGGAATTTAAAATTATCTGGAAAGATTCCAACATTGTGCATTTAACAAAATCCAAATTAAACAGAAAAAAAATTAAAAAAAAGTCATGTTGTTTTTGAAGAATTTAAGTTTGGTTTTTATAACTCTTTTTTGTTGCTTTTCTGGAATAACTGCCTGTTTAAATATCTATATTGTGAAATATATTGTTACTGTGAAATAAAATGACAGCGTAAAACAGAATTGGTCATACCGCACACCCCTATTTCAAACCATGTTTTTATCTTATCCTGAATCTCTTTGGGTGGCACGGTGGCTCAGTGGTTAGCACTGTTGCCTCACAGCAAGAAGGTCGCTGGTTCGAGTCTTGGCTGGGTCAGTTGGCGTTTCTGTGTGGAGTTTGCATGTTCTCCCGGTGTTGGCGTGGGTTTCCTCCGGGTGCTCCGGTTTCCCCCACAGTCCAAACACATGCGCTATAGGTGAATTGGATGAACCAAATTGGCATTAGTGTATGAGTGTGTGTGTGAATGTAAGAGTGTATGGGTGTCAGTACTGGGTTGCAGATGGAAGGGCATCCACTGCATAAAACATATGCTGGAATAGTTAGCGGTTCATTCCACCGTGGCAGCCCCTGATAAATAATGGACTAAGCTGAAGGAAAATGAATGAATCTCTTTGAGCCTACAATAAATGTATTAGGACCATTTTAGATCCCTGCTCCAGAGTAGAGAGAAAAGTAACTCTGACTATAAAGTTCTTGCACTAGCAGTATGCATTTTTAGCTTTTAATTGCTGAAACACCAAAAGTTACCTTCAGTGGCTTTAAGCAGTTTGAAAATGCAGTGAAATTGACTCTACATCATTTTTAGTGCTTCATAGGAGTGTGCAGGTTTGGAGTGTTATTTTGGCACAATCTGCTCATTTTAGTTTCTCTGATTGATGGATGCAAAAATCAAGGGTCATTTAATTTGCCGCAAGGAGTTCTGCTGTTGATGATTTAGAAAGCAAGATGAAATAATCTGGTCTAATGGCTTCAACAAAAACATATACCACAGTTTAACAGCCTCTTAGATCACAGTAGGCCTGTCTTTTAAGACTTCTGAATTATTATTCAGAATCAATTTCACCGTGCAGAAAATGAATCGGACTTCCGAAAGCCTGTTGGACTCAATTGACCCTTCACTAAGCTCTAGGGCAGTTGCTGCTACTCATCCAGACAAGAGGACCTCCCATAAAAATAAACAGGAGATTAAAGATTCAGTAAAACATGCTCATGAAAACTGATTTCATATTTTGGACAATTTCTGTCAAATTGTGTTTACAATCCAAAATATAGACACTCGAGCTAGACTATAATAAAAAGGGATGATAAAACAGACCAACAGCTGCAAAGGTAGGTCAGAATTTTATATTTACTATTATTATTATTATTGTTGTTATTTATTTTTAATTTATTATTATTGTAATGATCACCAGCGATCAGGGACTGTAGACACACATCGTAGACTACACACACATCACATGAACTACAAGTCCCGTCATGCACATCGCACACAGCTGTTTCAGATCGCCATTGATTACACACACACACACACACACACACACACACACACACACACACACACACACACACACACACACACACATAGACGGAGGATTGTCAAGGACTGATTACGAGGACTATATAATTCAGTTTGTGTTCCCTTCTCATTGTCTGTTGTTTTTTTTTTTGTTGCTCCCAAGATGCCTGTGTGTTTCCCGATTTGTCTTGCCTTGTTTTAGTTCTGTTTTGTTATAGTTTTTCATTAAATGTTTTCAATGCTGCGTTTGGACTTTGTTTTTCCCCTCTGCACTACACACCGGACCGTGACAATTATTATTATTATTTATTCATTCATTCATTTTCTTTTCGGCTTAGTCCCTTTATCAATCTGTACTATATAACCCAGCCCTGATGATAATTATAACTATAACACACAAATAAACAAACTAAAAAAATAAATAAATAAACAAACAAATAAATAAATATAATTTTAATTGACTGCATTTACAGAAAATGTACTATAAAACCCAGCCCTGATGATAATTATAACTATAACAAACAAACAAATAAACAAACAAACAAATAAATAAATAAAATTTAAATTTGTATTAGTTACTATATAACCCAGACCTGACGATAATTATAACTATAAC
>CAIGQV010016735.1:2202978-2217596 GCA_903798115.1 Danio jaintianensis
GTTTCCTCCGGGTGCTCCGGTTTCCCCCACAAGTCCAAAGACATGCGCTATAGGTGAATTGGGTAAGCTAAAATTGTCCGTATAGTGTGTGAGTGTGTATGAATGTTTCCCAGTGATGGGTTGCAGCTGGAAGGGCATCCGCTGCATAAAACATATGCTGGATAAGTTGGCGGTTCTTCCCGCTGTGGCGACCCCAGATAAATAAAGGGACTAAGCCGAAAAGAAAATGAATGAATGAATTATTATTATTATTATTATTATTATTATTATTATTATTATTATTATTATTATTATTTATATAATAGGGTTTTTCAATGGTCAACTGTTGATTTGCACAGATATAAATAATAATGAGGGCTGTTCAATATGACAACATATATTGGATGGACAAAATCTAAAGTTTGTTGTTTTATACTGTGCGTTTATTTCATGGTATCGCAAAATACATTGTGTTGGATGACCATAAACGTACACTCCACCACGGGATGCAGACAGAAACGAGAATAACAGCATGGTGAGAAAGTCAAAAACTTGAAAGTACATTGTTTGAATTTGCCTTTTTATTTATCAATATTATAAGTTCGGGCTGTAAGATTGGCGTGGGTTTCCCCCACAGTCCAAACACATGTGCTATAGGTGAACTGAATAAACTAAATTGGCCGTAGTGTATGAGTGTGTGTGTGTGAATGTCAAGTCAAGTCAAATCAAGTTTATTTATACAACGCTTTTCACATTGTAGATTGTGTCAAAGCAGCTTAACATAGTTCTAGTAAAGTCCAGATTTCAGAGTTGAAGTTCAGTTTAGTTTAGTTTAGTGTGGTCTAAATTTCCCTGCTGAAAGTTCAAACACTGTAGAGCAAATCCACCGAAGCACAGCTCCACAAGTCCCGATCCGAGCAAGCCAGTGGCGACAGTGGCGAGGAAAAAAAACTTCACCAATTGACGAAGTGAAGGGAAAAAAACCTCGAGAGAAACTAGGCTCTGTTAGGCATGACCATTATTCATCTGGCCAAACTTCCTGTTCAGAGCTGCAGTCTAGGAGCTGGAGGCTGAAGAAGCTGCACGTCCATCGTGGAGAAGCTGCAGGTGTGAGTAGGGCACCGGCAGGCGGTCAGGTTGGCCCGCAGGATCAATGTGGGGACTCGTTTATCACAGTGGTCATTCAGGAATCAGTCTCATGCACTCCATTTCTCCATGATGACCACAGCATCAGCTCAGGATACGACCTGGTCCAGGATTATGGATACCTTGGGATCATCTCTTCACAGGTCTTGGATCGCATCAATGGTGCTGCATAGTCTCTAGGGACCTCGGAATGAGTATCCCCAGGTGGAAGTAGAGAATAAAGAAAATAATTATCGTAGCTGCTGTTCATAGTGTATTTAAATGAGATGCAAAAATGGAGTGTTATAGATGAAAATAGCAGTTAAATAAACAAACATAGAAACAAACATGTACAGCATATGAGTGTTTCGAACACAATGTCTGGTGTATTGAGGAGTGTGTCCTACAGGTGATGTCGAGCCAGCTCACCTGCGTGGAGCAGATTCATGCATCATACCGTTATGCGATGCATTGAGTGTATGCTTTGCTAAAAAGATAGGTCTTTAATCTAGTTTTGAACTGAGAGAGTGTGTCTGAGCCTCGGACATTATCAGGAAGGCTATTCCAGAGTTTAGGAGCCATAAATGAAAAGGCTCGACCACCTTTACTCGACTTTGCTATTCTAGGTACTACCAGCAGCCCTGAGTTTTGAGATCTTAAAGAGCCGGTTGGATTGTAGCGAGACAGAAGGTTGGTTAGATAAACAGGAGCTCGATTATTTAACGCTTTATAGGTAAGAAGCAATATTTTATAATCAATACGGAACTTAACAGGCAGCCAGTGTAAGGAGGATAAAATTGGGGTGATATGATCATATTTTCTAGACCTGGTAAGAACTCTGGCAGCTGCATTTTGTACTAGCTGAAGTTTATTAATAGAGGAATGTGAGAGTGCATGGATGTTTCCCAGTACTGGGTTGCAGCTGGAAGGGCATCCTCTGTGTAAAACATATGCTGGATAAGTTGGCGGTTCATTCCGCTGTGACGACCCCTGATGAATAAAGGGACTAAGCTGAATGAAATTGAATGATTGAATTAATTATTATTATTTTTATTTATTTATTTATTTATTTTATTAAAAAAATTTTTTTTGGGGGGGGGGGGGGGGGGGACTTTTACTGCTATACCTAGGGATCATGATCACATGATTGCACCGCTTGTACATTTAAAGAGAATATTCCCCCGCCGTTGCAGTGTTTACTCCTGGGATTCAGCAAACCTGTGTTGGGCTTCAGTCATTCTGATCACAGTTTTGTGCTCATGTGGCGAATCTTTCAGACAGGGCTGAGGTATTGCGATCAGAATCATGTTTGTTCGCCTCGCACCCTCAAGCGCGCAGGCTCTCCCATAGCAGCAGGATGTTTTCTCTTCTCGTCTGACTCTGATTTTGACCCTGACACAGGCAATCTTCTCCAGCTGGGACCCTCTGCTGTGCTTCCTGGGAGAGTGAGGTGTCTGTTTGTGGTGGGCCTGCTAAACTGTTGTCAGCATTGGAGGCTCTTGCTTTGTTGGTTGGAAACACAGGTAGACAATTGGACACCACGGATGGAACGGAGTAAATTTGATTGTCGCTTAAAGTACGAATGAAATCAAAACTAACCAAATTGATTTCGTTAGCTCACATTGCTAGCTTTGTGGTGAACAAATCATCTGTGCATGTCATTAAGACAAAAAATTATTATTTGGCCTTGTAATCTAAGATTGAAATCTGATAATGCACTTCCTGTTTGTCTTCAGTTAAATTCTTAGATTAGGTCTGTCTGAGGTATTGGGCGTGGCTAACATACTTAACCACGCCTCTCCAGCTGTCACTATGACGACAAACAAGAAATGGTGAGCAGGAGGAGTCTGTTAGGTTGTAATAACTCTCCCGAAACCTTTTCCCCATCTTTCTGAATTAAATGTCTACTTTACTACATCCAATCAGCTCGCAGTAGAAAAACAAGCCACGCCCACTGTTTTCTCATTTAATATCAAAGACTATAGAATACACAAGACATGTCACTCGTATAGTTTTGAATGGGGAAAAGTGTAACGGTCAATATGGTGAATGAAACTATAGACTGATGTTTCTCTGGGAGAGAAGCTCGAACCAGACGTGAGCTTTTACGACAGTTTCTGTGGTCCACAAACACACTGAAATCTCAGCGAATACTTGCTTCACAGACATAAGAAATATATCCACATAATACACAATCTGTATGAAACGAACGCGAGGTACAGTCCATCCTGTCAAACGCACATCAAATGACAGCAACTACTCAAACGCCCACACACCTGTAAACAAAGAGTCGCTGTCATTTCTGGAGGAGATTCACCATCAAGACCAAGTTGTGGATTACTTCAGAAGAGCAGCTCGATCTGACGATCATTATCCAGAGGATGATAATGTGTAGAACGGCCATAAATGAGGTTGGTGTCGTGATCTCGTTCCTTTCGAGTGCGCATGACCTCAGGTAACCTGAAAATATGCTGATTTTGTTTGATTCGAACGTTTAGAAACAAAACTTATGAGACGGTTGTTGTTTAATTTTATTGATAATCGTAATGTATATGTAATCGTAAGCTTGGCAAACAGTTTTGGAGAATTTGATGTTTCCCCATTCAGACAGAATGCCCGAGCATACTGCCCGAGAGGCATTTCAAAGATGGCCACCGAGTGAAATGACTTGCCTTCAAGGGACTTTGTTATTATTCAGTTTCTTGAGCCGCAATACGAAAAAAAAACTAACAAAAAAAAACAAAAAACGGTTGGTTCATGGAGACTTTAAAGGCACAATTTTCATTAAAGGGGGGCTATTATGCAAAAATCACATTTATAAGGTGTTTAAACACAGTTGTGTGGTGTCAGTGTGTGAATATAGCCAGCCTCTAATGATAAAAAATAATTATATCTATTTTTTTATAATCACACTTGATAAAAACAGTCTGCAGAAACACTTTGATTGACATTCTCTCTTTGTACGTGTCATCAGAGGGGGAAAGCCCCGCCCACTAGTGACCATCTTTCCCTCAATAGCATAAACAACCCTGAGTGAGAAGCAGCCATTTTGAATCTGCTATTATGCCAAAACATAGATATGTGTAGCTCTCTTTTGAAAATAGCACAATCTCATTTGCATTTAAAGCGACAGTCACCAAAATGGCACAATTTGGATCAAAGCCTAAACGGGTCAGTTTCAGAGAGTTAGAAAACATTATCTGTGTGGTATTTTGAGCTAAAACTTCACACACACACACACACACTCTCTAGGGACATAAGAGACTTATTTTACGTCTTGTAAAAAAAGGGGCATGAGAGGTCCCCTTTAAATTTTTTTAAAACCACTAGAACCATACCTGTGAACGCTCCAATTTTTACCTGTATTCTACCATTACATCCTGCTTATCATTCTGTTTAAGTATTTTCTTGTATTTCTCCTGTATTTTTTGTATTTAAACATACAACTACACACAATATATAAACATGTCTGTATTGAACAGCACTCATTTTGTCTTAAATAAGCATAAACAGGAATTGAATGTCCATTAATTGCACATCCAAATGTTGACAGGTATGCTAGAACGGTGTTATATATTATGCTGACCTACATTATGTCAACTGTTTGGAAGAATGTTCAAATCCAGAGAAATAATAAATTATAACCAGTAAGATGGAGTGTGTCTCCCCGTGTTGGCGTGGGTTTCCTCCGGGTGCTCCAGTTTCCCCCACAGTCCAAACACATGCGCTATAGGTGAATTGGGTAAGCTAAATTGTCTTTAGTGTAGGTGTGTATGTCTTGGTCCTCCAGATTGTAGGTTGAGCGTTGGGCTAACAACTCACCTCATAAAAACTAGATGTTACGAAACAGCAATATGGTGCGGCTAAATATCAACTTCGATATAAATGGCCCTGGGAGTAAGTAAGTAAGTAAGATGGAGTGTGTGCGGTGTGTTCACGCTAATGATGTCACAAACCCTTGATTTCCAGTTTGGTTTTCTGGAAAACTGAGAAACAGCAGCAAGGCTTTAATATGTTGTGGGTTTTATTCGAATGCTCAACTCCCATGGTCACACCATCATCAAAATACTCATTTGTTTGTTGTGAATGTGCGCCCTGTAGTGGATAAAATTACATACTGTGCCTTTAATGACAATAGCCATGTTTTCACCCACTTTTTTTTGCGCATTTGGTGGCAGTTTATCAGGAAGTGACGATTTTGTTTATGCAATATTTCAGTTTTGCACAAGTTTATTAATATCTTTGAATGGAATCATAGCTAATAAGTGCAATTTAAAGGTGTATTATGTCATTTCTTTAACATCACTGAAGAACAAATCTGAGTTACAGTGGTGTTATCTAGGCCTGTCAGCCCAATTTCACAAAATCTGCACAATTCCAGACGGACTCGAGTTCTTATGTGACATTTTAAGACAGATTATTGTTTTGGTCCAGATAAAATGATTTTCTTTAAGTGCATGTTGCTCTGTCAGGCCACTCAATCAAAATTATGCAAAAATGGCTTAGGCTTCTTCTGTGCATTAAGACGGGATAGCCGAAAGTATTTTAATCCTTTAATGTTCTGCTCTAATGTTGGGCAGGGCACATTTTGAGTCTCTAAATCGTACAGAGAAATGTGTTGAATTTAACTCAGTATGATTGAGCCATCTTTACTAATCGGTTTAGGTGTGTAATGCTTAAAATATCCACTAAATAAAATACCTTTCTCCGAAAATTCAACGGGAATTAACTGATATGTGCTGAGAATATTACTAGTATTTAAACCTGTCATTTGTGATGTAGTATAGCATTTTTATGTTTAGAAAAAGCTAATGTTAAATGATTTAAATGAGTTATTAAGATAAATGGTGAGCTGAAGATTATTAAATATGTACAGAGAACAGTTCCCACCAAAATGAGATTTCATAAACTTAACGTTCATGAATTTCTTTCTTTGGTTGAACACAAAATAAGATATTCTAAAGAATGTTGGAAAAAAACAGCCATTGACTTCCACACTGAAAAAAATGATGTCTGTAAAGTTGTTGCAAACAATTTATATGGGTTGAATTTAAACAAACGAAATTGAGTAATGTTCAACTTCCTTTGTTTAAATTCAGCCCAAATAAATTGTTTACAACCACTTAACTTAAAAAAAATTAGTAAATCCAATCATCTTTCAATGTTTTTTTTCAGTGCATAGTATTAACCAAAAATCTATGGAAGTCAATGGATTTTGGCACTCTTAACTACTGGCTTATTATAGTACCTGCCTATTATTAGGATATTGTACCACTTTGGGCATTATTTAATGAAAATAAATTGGATGCTTAGGGAAACAAATATTCATTCATTCTCCTTCGACTTAGTCCCTTTTTTTATCAGGGATCGCCACAGCAGAATGAACTGCCAACTATCCCAGCATATGTTTTACACAGCGGATGCCCTTCCAACCGCAACCTAGTACTGGGAAACACCCATACACTCTCACATTCACACACACACTCATACACTACGGCCAATTTGGTTCATCCAATTCACCTATAGCGCGTGTGTTTGGACTGTGGGGGAAACCGGAGCACCCGGAGGAGAACATGCAAACTCCACACAGAAATGCCAACTGGCCCAGCCGAGACTCGCACCAGTGACCTTCTTGCTGTGAGGCGACAGTGCTAACCAGATGAGATGCTGGTTGTGTATGAATGGCTTGATGTAGAAGTATGTTATCGTTTTTTTTTTATTGGTGCAATTTAGCATATATTGGAATGGTTTACGTGACAGGTTTTTTTTTTATATGTTTGTATTTGGTATTTTGTATTGACATATGGATGTAATGTCTTTGATAACTTCAAATCTTGCTGCTGCTGGTACAAAAAACAAATCAACCTTAAACCTTAACATTTTCTTTTCGGCTTACTGCCTTTATTAATCTGGGGTCGCCACAGCGCAATGAAGCGCCAACTTATCCAGCATATGTTTTACGCAGCAGATGCACTTCCAGCTGCAACCCATCACTGGGAAACATCCATACACACACAAACACTACGGCCAATTTAGCTTATCCAATTCACCGGGGAGAACACGCAAACTCCACACAGACCCAGCCGGGGCTCGAACCAGCGACCTTCTTGCTGTGAGGCGATTGTGCTACCCACTGCGCCACCGTGCTGCCCATATAAAATCTTATTCTACATCCCTAATCCCAATACAGAAGACAAACCTAGAACTATTTTACTAACCTATTTTACTAACTATTAATAAGCAACAAATTATTAGTTTATTGAGTTAAAATTCGTAGTTAACGGTTTGTCAGTAGCAAGAATTGTACCCTAAAATAAAGTGATTTTTTTTTTTTTTTGAGTGAACTATCCCTTTAAGATCAATAATGAGTACGTTTACATGGACACCAATAATCCGATTTTAATAACATTTACATGAAACTCCGGAGGAAAAGTGGATAGCGTGGTGACGCAATGACGTTAACTGAATTATGTGCTATAACATGTAAAACGAGATCATGAAAGGAACATTCAAAAAGCAACTTAATCATATTGCTGTCTTATTTAGATTAAGGGAAATAATTTGATTACTGATGTCCATGTTAACGTAGCCATAGTCGTTTACATGGACACCAATAATCAGATTTTAATATGATTAAGACAATACTCTGATTAAGAGTTTACCATGTAAACAGCGATTTTGGATTAATCCGACTAAAGTCACAATGGAACTAAACAGAAATCGGATTAAGACATGTGGAGTATGCCGATTTTAGTGGCATTATTGAAGTGCAGTACAGATATGTAAACACTGCAATCAAACTATTACTGTCGTGTAGGACTTTTCGCCGCATTTTGAGACAGGATAGTCCGTATATACACACACGGCTGTTTGACACTATTCTCTGCACCTATCGAGTCAGTAAAGGACCACAGACATACACACTGCGAAACGCGGAGGTTTTTCATGAAAGGAACATTCAAAAAGCAAACACCTTAATCATATTACTGTCTTATTCAGATTAAGGCATTAATTTGATAACTGATGTCCATGTAAACATAGTCAATGTTAAGTTAACTTTGAAAGCATTTTGTTTGACTTTTCATGAGTGTATTATTTTTGTATTATTAATGTAAGTGTATTTCCCAGTGATAGGTTGCAGCTGGAAGGGCATCCGCTGTGTAAAACATATGCTGGATAAGTTGGCGGTTCATTCCGCTGTGGCGACCCCGGATTAATAAAGGGACTAAGCCGAAAAGAAAATGAATGAATGAATGAATGTAAGTGTTTTGTAACCATTTGATGGAGGCCTATAAACATGAATTCATTATTATTGTCTTTTTCATTTTCCATTTCTTCTTTCTTAGCAAACATGTTAACGGGTTAACAAAGAGAAAAATAAATACAACATCTTCAAGGATTTCCCCTTATTTAATACGCTCAGTCTGTGACTCCCAAAACCTTATGATGACCATTAACAATTGCCACCCAAAATGCCCTGTGGAGAGAGGTTTCCTGATCAGCTTTCAGGGCAGTCTAATGAGACTAATTAACAGTAGCAGTCCTGAGCTTGAAGTATTTAATCAGATCATTCCACAAAATGAGCAAATATAATCAGTAACATTGGTATAAATGTCAAGGACAAGAAGGGCAGAGTGGACTTTGATCTGCATTGTGTTAAAGGGTCAGTTCACCCAAATTAGTACATTCTGCCATCATTACTCACTCATTACTTCCAAAACCATTTTGACTTTTATTTCTTCTGTTAAAAGAAGATATTTCGAAGATAAATTGGGAAGAGCGAAGATGAATGTACCATTTTATATAAAAACCTATTTTTAAAAGATAATGTTTTAGACAGAAATGTGTTTTTTTGCTGTGGTTACTAACTCATAAGTGTGGTCTATCAATATCAGGTGGTATTTTGCACACATGTGGAGCAACTTTAAAATAATTTCACTTTAAACATAGATTGCACATTGTTAGTTTTGACCTTGACATTTTCGACAAAAGTAACACATGGGGTGTGTCAAAAGTAACAATATGTGCCAGATTTATTGGCATAATCTTGTTTATTTAAAAAAATATCTGACTATGACCTTGTTATATAATGTTATATTAGCTGCAAAAAATATATATATTCTATTGCATTTTCATTTACATTTCAGTTCCATCAAATCTTCCAAAAGTAACCCAACATTCATTCATTCATTCATTTTCTTTTCGGCTTAGTTCCTTTATTAATCTGGGGTCGCCACAGCGGAATGAACCACCAACTTTCATTCATTTTCTTTTCGGCTTAGTCACTTTATTAAACTGGGGTCGCCACCGCAGAATTCACCCAATTCACCTGTACCACATGTCTTTGGAATGTGGGGGAAACCGGAGTACCCGGAGGAAACCCATGCGAACACAGGGAGAGCATGCAAACTCCACACAGAAATGCCAACTGACCCAGCCGAGGCTCGAACCAGCGACCTTCATGCTGTGAGGCGATCGCACTACCCACTGCGCCACCGTGACGCCCCAGTAACCCAACAACAAAATGTTATTATTCAAAACAGAGATGCCCAAACTAGGGTCCGCGGGCCAAAGTTGGTCCTTTGTATCCTTTGATTTGACTCGCCAGAGGGAAAATGATTGGGAAGGGTTGGGGAATGCCTTTAACAGAGATTCTCATTTCTATTTTAATGTAACCTTTTGTTTGTTTGTTTTATCGTTGAGCTACAAAAAAAGCAAACTGAAATTAAATGTTTCAATTAAATGTTGTAAATGAATCTGATTTTTTTTTTAAATGTAGCTACATACTGTCACTTAACGAATAGGGGACAAAGCAGAAGACATCAGCGTGCAAATCAAGGCAAAGGCAGATTCAGCATGACTAGTGTATTCGGCATTCAACATGTTTTATAAATGGTTTTTTCTAATGCTTTTATTGTAATAAGTTTGTTAAAATAATATACATTTAAAAAAAAAAAAAATGCATTAGTAAATACGGTTTAATTAATTCTTTCCATTTATTTATAAATATTATTAAATAAAATAGGAAATTACCCATGGCAGCTTTAATGTAACACAGTTTGCTATATTTACTTTTGGCCCACAGTTCTCAATCCAGCTTGGATTTTGGCCCTTCATAAGAAAAAGTTCGGGCACCCCTGATTTAAAACATATCATTATTGACATTATGCATCCATTTTATAAAACATCTGAACTGAAACACTGTAAACTCATATGTGGAAGTGAAAAACAAGGTATGCCTATTAGTAGTGGGGAATAAATAACAGTGTTGCTTTTGTCTGGACAGGAACTTTTGCCATTTAAACCTGATTTGCTTTTAAACTTAAAACTCAGACATAGCTAACTTAAAATCCGCATGAACTGGAAGCTGCAATCATTTTTTTTTTCTCTCTCCGTATTGTGAAGCAGCTCGGAGAAACGGAATATCAAATGAGAAAACAGTGGGCGTGGCTTGTTTTTTTCTACTGTGAGCTGATTGGATGTAGTAAAGTAGGTAATTCATTCAGAAAGATCGGGAAAAGGGTTTTAGGAGAGTTATTACAACCTAACAGACTCCTCCTCCTCACCATTTCTGTTTGTTGTCATAACTGACAGTTGGAGGGGCGTAGTTAAATATGTTAGCCACACCCAATACCTCAGACAGACTGAATCTGAGAATTTAAGTGAAAACAAACCATTTCAGATTTCAATCTTACATTACAAGGCCAAACATTATTTTTTTTCATAATGACATGCACAGATGAATTGCTCACCACAAAACTACCAATGTGAGCTAACAAAATCAATATGGTTAGTTTGGATTTCATCTGTACTTTAAGTGAAGCCCTTTAGGGAGAGTAAACTAAAGAAGTACATTTCCATTTGTTGGGAGGACTATCTCTTTAAGAGGACTGCATATACCGTACCTGTCGGGGCTTATCGTGCATTCAGCGGCAGTGTTGGAAAGCTGGCGTCCTCTGAAGCCTCTCCTCTGTGAACGCTCCCTGGGGTCTCCTCTCGGCATGATGAAAGCCGAGCTGTCCAGAAGCAGACAGATGTCCGACCGAGTTTCTGAGCAAGGAATTGTTAGATAGCGCTCTCCGTTTAACATATACACGGATCAAACGCAATCCAAAATGGTTTGCCAAACTTCTGCTCCGCATCCCTTTGATGGCTTCTTGTGGCACACATCCAGCGAAATGCATCCGGGCATCGAAGTTCAAGGCTGAAACTGTGAGTCGTCCCAGTCTAGAAGGCAGAGTAATGAAATTAACATGGGCCCGTGAACCATGACAGACGGCTCTATTGAAATGAGTGGGGCTCGGGTCATAAAAATGGGGGTTTCTGTAGGCACGCCAAAAGCAATTTAGCATTTACAGACAAACAGCTTGATAAAACACAAAGCCAAGGCATGTTTAGGTTTTGCATTTTGCTTGTTTTGCTTCAGGACTCTAACTTTTATGTTAGACATCAAGTGCCGACTCCTTTTTTCCTCCGTTTATGAAAATTTGCATAAAATTAAATATTGAAATTGGTTATGGACTGCAAAGGGCCTGCAATGTGCAGTGATTTTAAAATATTTTTGCTTGTTTAATGCTTTCTACAGCCAATAATTCATTGCACGGAATTAAAAGATAAATTTGTGTTGAATTAAATGACATGGAATGTGCTTTCTCGTCACTTCTAATGTTGATAAGTTTATTTATTTTGCTACGGTAACTATGCACTTGGCTTAAAGGGATAGTTCACTCAAAAATTAAAATGACCTCATCATTTTTCTCCCTCGTGTGGTTCATTCATTCATTCCTTTTCTTTTCGGCTTAGTCCCTTTATTAATCAGGGGCCGCAACAGCGGAATGAACCGCCACTTATCCAGCATATGTTTTATGCAACGGATGCCCTTCCAGCCACAACCGATCACTGGGAAACACCCATACACTCTCATTCACACACATACACTAAGGACAATTTAGTTTCTTCAATTCACCTAAAGCGCATGTGTTTGGACTGTGGGCGAAACCGGAGCACCCGGAGGAAACCCACGCCAACACGGAGAGAACATGCAAACTCCACACACAAATGCCAACTGACCCAGCCAAGGCTCGAACCAGCGACCTTCTTGCTGTGAGGCGACAGCGCTACCCACTGCGCCGCCTCCCTCATGTGGTTTTAAAACTTAATTAGTTTCCTTCTTCCGCTGAATACAAAAGAGGATATTTTGAAGAATGCTGGTTGCTGGCACAAATTGATTTACATAGAAGGAAAACAAAATACTATGGAAGTTAATGGGATCAGTACCAGCTACCAGCATTTTTCAAAACATCTTCTTTTGTATTCAAGAAACTCAAACAGATTAAGTATGAGTAAATGATGACAAAGATAAATTTTTTGGGTGAACTGTCCCTTTAAGACTAGTCCCATTTTGGAGTCTGCATCAAATTATATTCATTCATTTTCTTTTCGGCTTAGTCCCTTTATTAATCAGGGGTCGCCACAGTGGAATGAACCGCCAATTTATCCAGCATATGTTTTACGCAGCGGATGCCCTTCCAGCTGCAACCCATCACTGGAATACACACTCATTCACACACATACACTACAGACAATTTAGCTTACCCAATTCCCCTATAGCGCATGTGTTTGGACTGTGGGGGAAACCGGAGCACCCGGAGGGAACCCACGCCAACACGGTGAGAACATGCAAACTCCACACAGAAATGCCAACTGACCCAGCCAGAACTCGAACCAGCGACCTTATCGATATATATATATTATTATTATTAAAACCCCTGAATTATTAGCCCCCCTGTTTATTTTTTTCCCCAATTTCTGTTTAACGGATTTTTTTTCAGCACATTTCTAAATATAATAGTTTTAATAACTCATTTCTAATAATTTATTTATTTTATCTTTGCCATGATGACAGTAAATAATATTTTACTAGATATTTTTCAAGACAAGACTAAGCTATACAGCTTAAAATGACATTTAAAGGCTTAACTAGGTTAATTAGGTTAACTAGGCAGGATAGGGTAATTAGGCAAGTTATTGTATAACAATGGTTTGTTCTATAGACTATCGGAAAAAAAAATAGCTTAAAGGGGATAATAATATTGACCTTAAAATGGTTTAAAAAAAAATTTAATCTGCTTTTACTCTAGCCAAAATAAAACAAATAAAACTTTCTCCAGAAGAAAAAATATTATCAGAAATACTGTGAAAATTTCCTGAATCTGTTAAACATCATTTGGGAAATTTAAAAAAAAGAAAAAAAATCAAAGGGGGTTTAATAATTCTGATTGCAACTGTATATATTATTATTATTATTTTTTTTTTTTTTTATTTATTTATTTATTTATGTAAAACAAAAGCATATTTTAATATCTCATTAAATCATTATTGCACTAAATATGCCTAACAAGACAATTTCTATATAAAAAATCTGTCAAAAATCTCTCTATATATATATATGTACATATATAAAATAAATAAAATAAATGTAAAAAAATACAACAGAGCAGATTCTAATGTGGGGGAGACAAAATTTTGTATTACTCTTTTATTGTTTTGATTCATCTATATACTATAAAATGTCATTGTGAGCAAAATATATAACACTGTTCTAACATTTTTTTTTTACAAATATTTTAATGAAAAAAAAGCTTTCATATTGTGCCTTTAATGTTTTAAACAAACATTGTGAAATGTACTAGCAGGGTGAAAATTGATTCCAATTATTTTCTCTGGTGTATTTCAGTGTATTTTTCTTTTATTTGCTTATTATCCTCTGCTCCTTGTGGCAGAACAGACCTGCGGCCCATTTTTGCTCTTGACCGAGCACTTGAGAAGATCTGCTCTATTCCTCTAACAATAGAAGGACAGTCTGTGTCCTCATGCGTCTCACAGCATTCACACTGCCTACTGGGAAGATTATTTTCACACAGACAGGCTGATACATACAGTTGAAGTCAGATTTATTAGCCATCCTGTGAATTTTTTTCTTTTTCAAATATTTCCCAAATGATGCTTAACAGAGCAATGCATTTTTCACAGTATTTCCTGAGAAAGTCTTTTTTGTTTTATTTCAGCTAGAATAAAATCAGTTTAAAATTTATTTAAACCCATTTTAAGGTCAATATTATTAGCCCCCTTAAGCAATATTTGTTTTGGATTGTCTCCAGAACAAACCACTGTTATACAATGACTTGCCTAGTTAACATAACTTGCCTAATTAACCTAGTTAAGCATTTAAATGTCACTTTAAGCTGAATACTAGTATCTTGAAAAATATCTAGTCAAATATTATCTACTGTCATCATGGCAAAGATAAAAGAAATCATTCATTGATTTTCCTTCGGCTTAGTCCCTTTAATCATCAGGGGTCGCCATAGCGGAATGAACCGCAAACTTATCCAGCATATGTTTTACACAGCAGATGCCCTTCTAGCTGCAACCTAGACCTGGGAAACATCCATACACTCTCACATCCACACACACACACACACACACACACACACACACACACACACACACAC
>CAIGQV010016735.1:2217606-2230521 GCA_903798115.1 Danio jaintianensis
CACACACACACACACACACACACACACACACACACACACACACACACTCATACACTACAGCCAATTTAGTGTATTCAATTCCCCTATAGCGCATGTGTTTTGACTGTGGAGGAAACCTGAGCACCCGGAAGACCTTCTTGCTGTGAGGCGACAGTGCTAACCAGTGAACCACTGTGTCGCCTAAAAGAAATCAGTTATTAGAAATGAGTTATTAAAACTATTATGTTTAGAAATGTGTAGTAAAAATCTTCTTTCCGTTAAATAAAAATTGGGGAAAAAAAATAAACAGGGGGGGCTAATAATTCAGGAGGCCTATTAATTCTGACTACACAGTGGCAACAAAGACACCGGCACTGTGATTTTCCAGTCTGTTTTAGAGCAGGCACCCAGAGGAAGAAGAAGAAGAAGAAGAAAAAAAGGTTAAAGGAGGCTACAGGTTTCTGGTAAACTCACATTGTTAACAGGATCTGATTGTTAACAGGATCTTGTGTTTTGTCTGAAGGTTATGTGAGGAGATGCACAATCCAAAAACGCACATTTGAAATTCCTTTTGAGCTCGCCAGATCTTTAATCATTCATTGGATTTTTGCGTAAGTCTGCAGAGGAAATTAATTCAACATCACCGTAGCAAGTTTATGAGCTTGTCAAAAGTAAACATTTTCCCCCCTGAAAACCCCACCAGAGATTAAAAACCCACAGAAAACGATCTCCTCCGTGACAACTGGGATAAATGGTTCAGGATTCCACCGAGTTTTCTTTTATTTCCTCTGCTCTCAGGTGCCAAGGGACTGGGAAATTGGGGTCAACATGTATTACCACCCCTCGAGCAACTACTTTGAGAAAAGTATATTATTTAGGAACACTACAGCGGGGCTCTGAACCGGTTTTCTTAATCTCTAGCTCCGAGGTTACCGGTTCATTAGTCTCCAGAGATTTGAACAGCATCACAGTTTCTGCCCTTTAGCTTTGATTCCAAATTGTTAGCTCAGATAATTCACTAACCCTTACATATGAGGTAAGTGCTCTCTGTTTACCCTGCTTTTTTCTTTTTCCTTTTTTTTTTGCCTGACTACCCTCTGCGGCCTCTTAAAGTTGAAGTCAGAATTATTAGCCCCCCAAACCCCCCGGCCTCACCCACAGTGGGTAGCACGATCACCTCACAGTAAGAAGATCGCCCCGGCTGGGTCAGTTGGCATTTCTGTGTGGAGTTTGGATGTTCTCCCCATGTTCGCGTGGGTTTCCTCCGGGTGCTCCGGTTTCCCCCACAGTCCAAACACATGCGCTATAGGTGAATTGGGTAAGCTAAATTGTCCGTAGTGTATGTGTGTGAATGAGAGTGTATGGGTGTTTCCCAGTGATGGGTTGCAGCTGAAAGGGCATCCACTGCATAAAACATGTGCTGGATAAGTTGGCGGTTCATTCCGCTGTGGCGACCCCTGATTAATAAAGGGACTAAGCCGAAAAGAACATGAATGAATGAATGATGAACACATAATATTTGACTAGATATTTTTCAAGATGCTAGTATTCAGCTAAAAGTGACATTTAAAGGCTTAACTAGGTTAATTAGGTTAATTAGGCAAGTCACTGTATAACAGTGGTTTGTTCTAGAGACAATCCAAAACAAATATTGCATAAGGGGGCTAATAATATTGACCTTTAAAAATTTAAAACTGCTTTTATTTTAGCCGAAATAAAACAAATAAGACTTTCTCCAGAAGAAAAAATATTTTCAGAAATACTGTGAAAATTTCCTGAATCTGTTAAACATCATTTGGGAAATATTTGAAAAAAATACAATAAAAAATTCACAGGAGGGCGAATAATTTGGACTTCAACTGTATATCTTGGTCTTTATCTCAGCGCTCGTGATTAGCTGAACAGACTGTAGCGAGTCCACCGTGAGCCTTTGCCCTGCAGATTATGTGCTATATGTGTACCACACACTTACTGTACTGTAGCATGCAAATAATTACAGCAGTTGGCAAGACTGACACAGGAATAGGATGTGTAAACTATATGAGATAATTAGAATACCAGTGCTTTGGGCGAATAACGCCACGCTAATTAAATACAGTGTTATCAGTTGGAGATGGAAGGGGGCTCCCTTTAGGGACAATTAGGAAAAGGAATGGAAAATGTCACAGATATTAAGCATGTACTGTACATTCATTAAAAAAATAAGAATTAATTGACCAGTCGTGTTGTGTGCCATTATGACGGAGAAGAGGTAATACAAAATAGGGCAGAGAATGTGTTTTGTGCTTTACTATAACTCATTAAATTGCTTTGTCTTTGCTGATATTCTACAGTAAATCCCAAGGCGTTTACAGACTTCAGATCAGGGAAGCTGGAGAAATTAACCTCGCTGTCCCAAAGGAAAGCATCCTCGGGGATGTCAGCTGTTCAGTAAGTATTAAAAGCAAATAGCCAAACAGAGGCATGTACACAAACACACACAAATAGACACACACACACACACACACACACATAGACACACAGGCATACACAAACACACACACGCACACACATATTCCTTCAAGGTTAAATGTATAGGCTAAGAAATTGCTGTTTCTAAAACATAGACTATTATATAACACAGATGCTCATTTATATAATAATGTGAGCATGAGAGCAGTAGATGTGCTGTGCTGATGAATATTATTATAGATGTGAACGTTTGTTTTTAAGAGAAAATACGATATACACTGTAAAAAATGAAGGAATTAGGTTAGCTTATTAGTATTTTACAAATTTAAGTGGGTTGAACATAAAACAGTTAAAGAAAAAAGTCAATAATTGTGTTGTTTCAGCTCCTTTTAAATAAGTAGTTTGAATAAAAGATCAAATGTAATTGTTTGAGTGTAGCTAATGGCAGAAAATTGATATAGAAACTTAACATTTTTGTGGACATTTAGTTCCTAGTCCAGAATGTATTAAATATAGTAAGTAATAAAAACAAATAGCCATACAGAGGCATATACATAAACACACTCACACACACACACACACACACACGCACACGCACACGCACACACACACACACACACACACACACACACATGTTTCTAAAATACACACTATTATGAAACATAGATGGCGGCACAGTGGCTCAGTGGTTAGCACTGTTGCCTCACAGCAAGAAGGTCGCTGGTTCAAGTGCTGGCTGGGTCAGTTGGCATTTCTGTGTGGAGTTTGCATGTTCTCTCTGTGTTGGCGTGGGTTTCCTCCGGGTGCTCCGGTTTCCCCCACAGTCCAAAGACATGCGCTATAGGGGAATTGGGTAGGCTAAATTAGCCGTAGTGTATGAGTGTGAATGGGAGTGTGTGGATGTTTCCCAGTGATGGGTTGCGGCTGGAAGGGCATCCGCTGCAAAAAACATATGCTGGATAAGTTGGCGGTTCATTCCGCTGTGGCGACCCCTGGCCGAAAAGAAAATGAATGAATGAATGAAAATGATCAGAGCCTTTAATTGACAGCTTACAACGTACTTTAATATGAGCAGATTATCCTTCACTTCTTGTTTTAAGGTTTATTTGTCTACGTCTGACTGAGCGATTCGTTATTTCTGCTTGTTTCCTGAAAAAATACATTTTTATTTCTGATCCATGCATGGTAAAACTGTCAAACGAAATTGAAAACTTAATTGACTAGGCTTTCCTCAGGCTTCCTAGTGAAATTCATCTTTGTGCACGGCAGATGTATTTGAAGTGAAAATTGCAGTGACCTCTGTGCATACTAATGGCGATCGCTTTGTCTTTTTGGCGTGGTGAGAGTGCCAGATGGGATGATGCCGGGATAACATGTTTAAGCTCATCATT
This sequence comes from Danio jaintianensis, assembly GCA_903798115.1. Classification (NCBI taxonomy): domain Eukaryota; kingdom Metazoa; phylum Chordata; class Actinopteri; order Cypriniformes; family Danionidae; genus Danio; species Danio jaintianensis. The sequence continues at coordinate 2,221,428 of CAIGQV010016735.1, forward strand.
TTGTTGTGCTATCATCTAAAGTACCCAGTCAATCTATCTTTTTGTTGCTTTCCATAGATATGGATACTTGCGTTAAATTATGCACGGTGTTTATATGATGCATAAAACCAGCAGCATAGTTTATTGGCTTTTCAAAAATGCACCAAATTATGAGTCACTCCAAAATGGAGCAAGCTAAATAAACACAGCAGCAAAAAAATTAAGACATAATTGCATGTCTGTTACGTTTATTTAGTAGAGCTTAAAGGGACAGTTCACCCAAAATAGAAAATCCTGTCTTCTCTTTTAGGGCTGTTTACTGCGTTATAAAATGCAATTCTGACTTTTAAATTCCTGTCATGAACAAGAAATATGTCAAAAACACAAATTAATTAAGAAATAATTAGATGTCTGTTATGTTCATTTAGTAGAGCTAGTCTTAAAGGGACAGTTCACCCAAAATAGAAAATCCTGTCTTCTCTTATAGACCAGGTTACTGCGTTATATTATGCAATTCTGACCCCTAAATTCCTGTCATAAACAATAAGTATGTAAGACAACACAAATAAAGTAAGAAATAATTAGATGTCTGTTATGTTCATTTAGTAGAGCTAGTCTTAAAGGGACAGTTCACCCGAAATAGAAAATCCTGTCTTCTCTTATAGACCAGGTTACTGCGTTATATTATGCAATTCTGACTCCTAAATTCATTCCTATGTCATCTTGACATCATGTCCTCTTAAACTTAAGATATTTGAAAAAAAGTCTCCATGTTTTTGTCTCAACAGTGAATGTAAATGAGTTCTAATATTATTTTACAGGTTTGCAATGACATACGGTGAGAGCGCGAAGGTAAATTATCCCTTTAAGGCTACATTTTACTGATAAAGACATTTACTAAGCAGTGATTTTACACACATTACTGCTACTTTAGCTGCAGCTCTTTAGATCTCTCATGACAGATTTATTTCCCAAAGTATCTGATTTCTAATCTAATGTAGAACAGATGGAGCGAGCGCATTGACTTCAGCACAGGTGTGGGAGGAACACTCTTCATTACAGGATCAGGTGTCTGTGCTCAACGCAACAGTTTGATTCAGATGCGTCTGAAAGTTTGATGAAAACAAACGTGCCACTCCTCGTGCTGCATGCCGCATCACTGCGCAAGCGTCCCCATGGTAACAGACATGCCAAGGCTCTCTCTTCTCTTCTCTTCTCTTCTCTTCTCTTCTTTTCTCTTCTCTTCTCTTCTCTTCTCTTCTCTTCTCTTCTCTTCTCTTCTCTTCATGTATTCAGTGTGTTCTCTATTTCAGTGATGGTTCAGCGTAAGGAAATGTAGGATGGAAAGAGGAAAAGTTTCAACCAAAATGCTCTTAAACCTGTTGCTAGGGGCAACTGCTCATGACTGCAGAGCTGACAAAGCAGGATGCAGAAATTGCTCTTGTTTAAATATGGCTGAACACATATTCTATGGAACACAATGAACCGGTTGATGTTCAGGGGGCATTTATAGGATACGGTAAGTATAAAACAGGCTTAAATTGAGAGTTATGAATATGACACCCTGATGTGTGGGTGTGTGTGTGTGTGTGTGTGTGTGATGTTTATTGTCTAGGGTAATATCCTACACTCTCAGAAATAAAGCTACAAAACCTGTCACTGGGATGGTACTTCATCAAAAGGTACACTTTTTTACCTTACATGTGCACATCTTAAAAAGTAAAATTTTGTACATTTAGGATACACTTTTGTACCTTTAAAGTCAAGTCAAGTCAAGTCAAGTTTATTTATATAGCGCTTTTCACAATGTAGATTGTGTCAAAGCAGCTTAACATAGTTCTAGTAAAGTCCAGATTACAGAGTTGAAGTTCAGTGTAGTTTAGTTCAGTGTGGTTTAAATTTCACTGCTGAAAGTTCAAACACCGCAGAGCAAATCCACCGAAGCACAGCTCCACAAGTCCCGATCCGAGCAAGCCAGTGGCGACAGTGGCGAGGAAAAAAAATCTTCATCAATTGACGAAGTGAAGGGAAAAAAAAACTCGAGAGAAACTAGGCTCTGTTAGGCACGACCATTTTTCATCTGGCCAAACTTCCTGTTCAGAGCTGCAGTCTAGGCGCTGGAGGCTGAAGAAGCTGGACGTCCATCGTGGAGAAGTACTATGAGGTACACATTTGTACTTTTTAGGTATTAAGATGTACCTTGAAGGTACATACAGGGCCATGTAAGGTACAAAAGGTACCACCCCAGTTATAGTGGAACCCATTTACTTTCACTGTTGAGACAAAAACACTGATACATTTTTATTTATTTTTTCTGATATATAAAGTTATTATATATAATTTCACAAAATATTCAGTATTGACTATAACAACCACCAAAATTAGGTTTTCTTAATTAAACATCTTTTCATTTAGTTAATGAAACCCATTGATTTAATCATGTTCAATAAAGCTTATAATCATAAGCAGGTATTTTGTCCCAAAAATAAATATTAAAAACAGGGATCACACTTTAAGTCGATTCACCTCAAAAGCGTTGTTTTGACAGTGTGCTCAATGAATTAAAGGCTAGGATGTTTTTGCAGTGGATAATTACCAACAGATGTTTAGGAAAGTGTTGGGGTGGTTTTTAGATCCTTCAGATGGCAGATATAAACAGAGCAATTCACTATTTCTCCTCAGTTTTAAATATCTTGTAGAGGATAGTACTCCCGAACCCAATTTAATTTCTGTGCATCTCCCAGTTGCATATGTATGAGGGTCAAAGACGAGACGGCCCATTTTGGTGTCTGCATCAAATGAAATTTACAGAAAAAATGCATTAAAAGCATTTTAAACGCAAGCAAAAGTGTTTACTTCAATGTTTTATATAACACTTGGGTTATTAAAATGTCAAAATAGCTAAAATAATGTTTGGAACATTTACTCTGTGCAAAGTAAAAATGAATCAACATGCTTTTTCTGACCTGTACTTGTACTTGTAAGAAAGAAGAAGTGATCGTATTAAATTTGTTTCTAAATTAAAAATGTTCATTCATTCATTCATTCATTCATTTTCCTTCGGCTTAGTCCCTGATTTATCAGGGGTCGCCACAGCGAAATGAACCGGCAACTATTCTGGCATATGTTTTACGCAGCGGATGCCTTTCCAGCCGCAACCCAGTACTGGGAAACATCCATACACTCTCACATTCAAAAACACACACACGCACGCACACACACACACACACACACACACACACACACAAACACACACACACACACACACACTACAGCCAATTTAGTTCATCCAATTCCCCTATAGAGCATGTGTTTGGACTGTGGGGGAAACCGGAGCACCCGGAGGAAACCCACGTCAACACGGGGAGAACATGCAAACTCCACACAGAAACGCCAACTAACCCAGCTGGGACTCGAACCAGCAACCTTCTTGCTGTGAGGCGACAGTGCTAACCACTGAGCCACTGTCCTGCCTATATTTTGAATTGACAAATGTGTATGGCCAAACTGGTCTTTAAATAGACTTTTTAATATGTTATCATATGATTCATTCATTTATTCTCAAACAACACAATAGACTTTATAATTACTGTGCCATAATTGACTAGCACCTTTGTATATACACTGTAAAAAAAACCTTAAAATTGTATGACAACTTGCTGCAGAGCTTCTTGAGTTGACTCAACTTAAATTGAAACAAGTACAGTACTTGGGTTAAAAGTTGAGTCAACTCAAAAAGCTCAGAATCAAGTTGCCATACAATTTTAAGTTGGTGCAGATTGGTGCATTTCTGCAAACAGCATTTACAGCTGGGAAAATAAGTATTGAACACATTGTCATGTTTTTTTCCTGGGAATAATATTGCTAAAGGAGCTGTTGACATGGAATTGAACCAGATTTCGGTAAAAACGTGAACAATACAAACATACAAATAAAACAAAACAAATAAAATCTGAGAAATGAGTTGTGTGTAATAACAATGAAATGACAGAAGGAGAAAGTGCTGAACTACTGAAATGCATTTAATACTTTATATAAAAGGCTTTTTTGGTGCTGCAGCTTAAAGACGCCTCTCATATGGGGAATGAAGTCACATGCATTGCTCAGGTGTGAGTTTCTCACAGACGTCAACAGTGTCAAAATCTTGATGGTTCTGTGGGTCTCGTCTATCAAATCTGAGCTTTAATTTGTATTTTCTATTGGATTGGAGTCAGGTGATTGGCCGGTCCGTTCTACAGCTTGATTTTCTTTCTCTGAAAGAGCTTTAAAGTTTCCTCGGCTGTGTTTTGGATCATTGTCTTGCTGAAATGTCCACCCTGGTTTCATCTTCATCCTCCTGCTAATGTAGATGTTGGACTGAAGCAGCTGATATTTATTTACAGTGAGGAAGGGCAGAGGGTTGCTGAAGAACTACTGAGAGATTTCAGCTGCTGTCTGGGCTTTCACTGCCGAACTACACCTCTCTTTCTTCATGTGTTTAATATTTTTTTCCTGTGTCATTTAATTTTATTATGCATAACTTCATATGTAAACTAATTAGTTTTGTTTTCTTTGCATATATGGATTTGCAAAGACCAACATCTGGGGAAAATTTCAAGTCAACGGCACCTTTAGAAATATGTTTTCTGAGAAAAATGGTGACGTGTTCAATACTTATTTCCCCCACTGTATCTTAGACTTCCTTGGCCTATGTCCGTCCTCATAAAAGCAGAGATTTATATATCAGAGCAACTTTACCACCCAGCGAGTGACCACAGGGAGATACAAAGTCATGTGAAAGTAATAGACCTCATCAGTCATCCGTCACTCAGCAGACTCTAATCAAAATCCACAGACAGCTGGCTTTTAATAACGGGAATGTAAAATAATAATTTACAGTTACCGTCGCAGGGTGCATCTTAATCCGCTCTGAGATTTAATTATGGCTGGAAGAGCTCAGAGATCAAACATTGAAAGTCCACATGAACCGGAAGGTGCGATCGTTTTTTGTTTTATTTTCATATTGTGATGCAGTTCCTAGAGAAACAGAATATTAATTAAGCAGACAGTGGGCGTGGCTTGTTTTTTCTTGGATGATGCGACGGCAGCCACAGGACAGCGGCACCAGTGCGCTCACCACACATCAGCTATAGGTGGAGTGGAGAGACAGTGATAGAGCCAATTCAGTGGATGGGGATGATTGGGAGGCCATGATGGGTATTTGGCCAGGACACCGAGGTTACACCCCTACTCTTTACCAGAAGTGCCATGGGATTTTTAATGACCACAGAGAGTCAGGACCTCGGTTAAATGTCTCATTCAAAAGATGGCACTCACTGACATTATGGTGTCCCCATCACTATACTGGGGCATTAAGACTCACACAAACCGCTGGTTGAGCGCCCACTGCTGGCCTCTCTAACACCACTTCCAACAGAAACCTAGATTTCCCATCCAGGTACTGACCAGGCTCAGCCCTGCTTAGCTTCAGTGAGTAACCGGTCTTGGGCTCATTCTGAAAGATTGGGAAAAGGGTTTGGAGAGACTATTACAACTTAACAGACTCCTCCTCCTGCTCACCATTTCTGTTTGTTGCAACTGACAGCTGGAGGGGCGTGGTTAAGTATGTTAGCCACGCCCCATACCTCAGACAGACGTAATCTGAGATTTTAACTGAAAACAAACAGGAAGTGCATTTTCAGATTTCAATCTTAGATTACAAGGGCAAACAATTATTTTTTTTCTTAACGACATGCACAGATGAATTGTTCACCACAAAACTAGCAATGTGAGCTAACAGAATCAATAGGGTTAGTTTTGATTTCATCTGTACTTTAAAGATAAAGCTGGACCCAGAACCACATCACAATGAAGTCAGAAGTGTTTGCATTAAAGGCCAACAGAAGATCTCTGACAGCGAACAAGCAATTAAAGCAAACGCCGCTCATCTCTACAGACTCGCTGTCTACTTTTAGAATTAAAGAGCTACACTGATGTTATTGTCAAGCGATCTTATTAACATAATATCACATTATTATGCTTTTCAGCTCACGGAAATGCTTTTGAGGAGCCAGTCATGTCTAGACAGGCTTGAATGTATTTATGTTTCTTGTAAACTTACAGACAAGATACGTTTCTCTAAAAGTTTAGGTCACTATTTTTTTTTTTAACTCGTCATACAGTTCTCCTGACCAATTAGTTTGGATAAAATAAAAATAAATTAATAAAATAAAATAAATTTAATAAAATAATAAATAAATAAATAAAATATATAATAAAAATAAAATAAAAATTGTAAAAAAAAAAAAAAAAAGTTAAATATAAATTGAAATAAAATAAAAAAAAAAACACAATAAAGTAAAATAAAATAAAAAATAGATAAATAAAAATAAAATAAAATAAAATAAATAAAATAAAATAATAAATTAATTAATTAAATATATACTAAACATAAAATACAAAAAATATATCAAATAAAATCAAGTAAAAAATTAAATAAAAATAAATAAATAAAATAAAAAATAGATAAATAAAAAAATTTAATAATAATAATATTTAAAAAATTAAATAAAATAAAATAAAATAAAATTGCTGTTCTCTGGTGATTTGTGCTTTTTATCCTCATTTGCTTTGCATAAAAATGTCTGCTAAATGAATAAATGTAAATATAAATGTAAATTTCACATTCAAAATGCACTAAAACTACCAAAATATGCACCAATATATGTCTCAAATCTTCAATAACAATATCAAAGTTTGTGTTATGTTTTTGTATATTGTTTTGCCCTAAGGCTTAGAAAAGAGTATGTGAACATGTAAACCTGTAGAGCTGTTGCAGCTGCTTGTGTCCTAAATGTGTCCTAAACAACTGTTTAAAAATAACTTTAAATTAAAACATTTATAAAACATAAATAAAAATATAGCATAAATGTATTTTAAATTATTGTAATTTATTACATTAATATTTTAAAATAGGTTAACTAAAATTAAAACTAAAATTAAAAACTATTTCAAAATGTAATTTAAATGATAGTAATTATTAGGTTATTATAAAAACAAATAAAATAAAATGTCATGCAAAAATGCTCTAAACAACAAAAAAATTGTATTATTTGGAAGAAATGTAATCAGCAGTTTACAGAATAAAACTAAAATGAAGCTTTACTCAAACACAAGAATATAAATGATAAAACTGGGAATTTTCAAGTGGTCTCTTGAGAACATTTTTAGTTTTATTTCTACTTTTGTACGAATATTTGAAGAGTTTATTTGCAAAAAGAAATTACTTAATTGTTTGGTAATTTTCAGACACATTCTGTTTTATTCTGTGTGGAAAACCGGCATAAAACATAATTTATGGAAATAAATATAAATATAATATATATATGGGCGTCACAGTGGCGCAGTGGGTAGCATGATCGCCTCACAGCAAGAAGGTCGCTGCTTCGAGCCAGTATTTCTGTGTGGAGTTTGCATGTTCTCCCCGTGTTGGCGTGGGTTTCCTTTGGGTGCTTCGGTTTCCCCGACAAGTCCAAACCCATGCGCTATGGGGGAATTGGGTAAGCTAAATTGTCCGTAGTGTATGTGTGTAAATGAGTGTGTATGGATGTTTTCCAGTGATGGGTTGCAGCTGGAAGGGCATCTGCTGCGTAAAACATATGCTGGATAAGTTGGCGGTTCATTCCGCTGTGGCGACCCCAGATTAATAAAGGGACTAAGCCGAAAAGAAAATGAATGAATGAATGAATATATATATATATATATATATATATATAATATAAAAATAAGACAGATGTTTTTTTTTATTGAGTATAAAAAATTCAATTGCAAAAAAATCTATTTCTGAAAAATTAATAATTAAAAAAATGCGTTTGTGCATGTTTGTGTGTGTGTGTGTGTGTGTGTATTCATGCGTGTATATTTATGTGTGTGTGGTACATTTTTATAATGGCAAAAAAAAGTAACTTAAAAGTTTTTCTATTTGTATTATTTCAACAAGGGGCGACACGGTGGCGCAGTGGGTAGCGCTGTCGCCTCACAGCAAGAAGGTCGCTGGTTTGAGCCTCGGCTGGGTCAGTTGGCGTTTCTGTGTGGAGTTTGCATGTGCTCCCCATGTTGGTGTGGGTTTCCTTCGGGTGCTCCGGTTTCCCCCATAGTCCAAACACATGCGCTATAGGGGAATTGGGTAATCTAAATTGTCTGTAGTGTATGAGTGTGAACGCAAGAGTTTATGGGTGTTTCCCAGTGATGAGTTGCAGCTGGAAGGGCATCCGCTGCGGAAAACATATGCTGGATAAGTTGGCGGTTCATTCCGCTGTGGTGACCCCAGATTAATAAAGGGACTAAGCCGAAAAGAAAATGAATGAATGAAGAAACGATTATTTCAACATTTTGTAAAGTGTAATGAAAGAGCATGGAGGAAGATCTGAATCTGAACAACCCCTCTGTGTATATAATGCTCAGCTCCTCTTAAAGAAGATTTTTCAATTCAGTTTTTAGATGATGTTGGGATAAATTCCTTGAGACTGCTTTATCTGTAGCCTCAGGGCTCCATCAGATCTGCGCTGTACATGGACAGATACACCTATGATTTAAAGCAATTATGTGTCAGAGCAGGATTTCCCAAATGGGCTTGAGGAATTGCAAGAGGAAATTTATGAGATTACGATCTCATGGGACTCGTGAGATTATGAGATTATGGAGATTATGATCTGAATGTCAATGTTAAATTGAATCACAATATATTTTATCATTTTGCAAATTGAAAAAATAAATATACGCATATACAGATATAAGAAGAGAGACGCAGCGGGGTCAACAGACCTGAGAGTAATTTAGATTCAAACCAGAAAAAACATTCAAACTTGAGAAAATTATGTAGTTGTATTTTGAAAAATTGTGTCAATTAATAAAATGTATTGTATAAAATATATATTTAAATGTCTTAAAAAATATGTATGTATTTATTTATTTATTATCTATTTGGCTTGTAATTAATTAATTATTTGTATTTGTTTGTTTATTTATTTATTTATTTGTCTTGTAATCAATTAATTTATTAATAAACTTATGCATTATTTGTATTTATTTATTTATTTATTTATTTATTTATTTATTTATTTATTTATTTATTTAT
>CAIGQV010016735.1:2233079-2252757 GCA_903798115.1 Danio jaintianensis
GTAATTGATTGGTAAGCCCCTCCCCTCAAATGCAGATGAGCCAATGGCAGTAATTGATTGGTAAGCCCCTCCCATCAAATGCAGATGATCCATATGGATGTAACTGATCAATAAGCCCCTCCCCTCAAATGCAGATCAGCCAGTGGCATTTACTGATCAAAAAGCCCCTCCCATCAAATGCTAATGAGCCAATTGGATGTCATTGATTGACAAGCCGCTCCCCTCAAATGCAGATCAGCCAGTGGATGTAACTGATTGGTAAGCCCCTCCCCTCAAATGCAGATGAGCCAATAAATGTAACTGATTGGTAAGCCCCTCCCATCAAATGCAGATGATCCATATGGATGTAACTGATCAATAAGCCCCTCCCCTCAAATGCAGATCAGCCAGTGGCATTTACTGATCAAAAAGCCCCTACTCTTGAATACAAATGAGCCAATGGCAGTAATTGATTAGTAAGCCCCTCCCCTCAAAAGCAGATAAGTAACTAATAGAGGCGGGGCTTATACTGAGCATTAAAAGAGCTTAAAAGAGATTAGTCACTGTGCATGCTCATACAACAAACCCAATATGACAGAAACGAGTTTAGCTTGGATTGCTTCATCCTTTGTGCTGTGGAAAGGGCATCTTTAATCACCGACAGCTCAGAAAACCTCTTTGCAGTTATTTTTATTGCCATTATTGTGACTGTCGTATACGACTCTCCGCTGAACCCACACTGACAACAGTGCATCGCTTCAGCTGGAAGAGTTTGTCAGATGAGACTGTTTTTTACGAGAGCACTGTTGATAGGCTACTTCCACAGATCTTTATACCTCAGTGAGAACTTCATATCCGTAATGTTTGTGAGTCACTCTATGATGATGTACAAGTTTTGGGTATGGTGCACATTTCACTTAATGCACTGTTTTATGCGCCAATCAATTGTGTATGCTGTAAAAGCACATCAGAATGCATCGCTCTGCTTTTTGATTAGGCTAGATGTGCCATTGCAACACACTCGCTGATCGTGCTTATGATGCCCTCCTACCAGGGGAAATGCATAAATAAAATGCTTGTAGCTACATAAATACGTAAACCGGAGAAGTGGAGAGCTTCCAGAAGTTTATATGGCTTTTTTCTGTAATGCTTTAGTGACGCTTCCTCGCTGAGACTGGAGAAAAAAGGGGTCACTGTCAAGGTTGACCGTTCACTTCAGCTTGGGCTCTCTCTGTTATTATGAGTCCTCATGGCGGCAGAGATGCAGAGGTTACTGAATTTTACAGCCTTGTCAACACGCAGCCTTCAAGATACGTTCAGATCTTAAATGCACACGGGTCAAAGATGAAAAAAAGGGGCTTTCAAGCATCAAAACAATAAATATGCACTGCAGCTTATTTTTCTCAGTGTAGTACATTTGAATGCAACCTGTTTTATATTTCTTTTCCCACTAAATATCATAGAGTGTTTATAAAGGATTAAATACAGATACTTTAGTGTAATTTGCACTTTAAATTATTGCCACACTGAATGCCGGGGGGTGGGAAAAAAATATTCAGCAATCATTTATTGAGCCCATGACACTAATATATCTGATTTTAATACATTATAATGTGCATTAACTGAATGGTAAGCCCCATTAATTAACACATTGACTGAATTAATATAGAATTATTTAGATCCTGGAATCCTACAATTCTTTATGATGATGAAATAATTTATGAATTTATGTTTGTACACTGTAACAAAAAAATCTTGCTGGCTTAATTTTTTTAGTTGAATCAAATGAAGTTTCCGAGTCATCTCAACTTGCATCAATCAAACTGACATAAAATATAAAAAAAAGTTAGAAACCTAAAAATCAACCTAAAAATATTTGTTGCACGTTGATTCAACTCAAAAAGCTCTGCAGCAAGTTGCCTTACAACTTTAATTTGCAACATATGCTCATTCTGAAAACGTGTAGCCAGAAGTACGTATGGCTGCATATCGTCTTTAAAACGAACGCTATGCTTACCTCAGTATGGATGGCTTTTCCACTGTTACCAGTTTGTGCAGTAGCTCGCCATGTACGTCGGTGGACTTGAGATGCAGAGAGGAGTTGACCACGACGACGGGGTTCGAGTCTGGTGAAGAACGGTTCCAGAAAGCGGGTAAGACTAAAACAGAAGACCAAAAATTAAATAAACAAGTAAATAACAGGGTGAGAATGTGGTAAAATCTGAAAACATGGTAAAAATCAGGCGAGGGCTTTTCTTTTTCTGGATTGCTTTTTAAAACTGTCTGAAAAGAAAATGAATGAATGAATGACTATGTATATATATATGTATATGTTTCATTTTTAAGGCTTAATTTTGGATTGTATTGCATTGTCATATGGGCGACAAGGTGGCGCAGTGGGTAGCGCTGTTACCTCACAGCAAGAAGGTTGCTAGTTTGAGCCCCGGCTGGGTCAGTTGGCGTTTCTGTGTGAAGTTTGCACGTTTTTCCCGTGTTGGCATGGGTTTCCTCTGGGTGCTCCGCTATCCCCCACCAATATGGTGGGGTTAAATATCAACTTCGACATAAATGGCCCTGGTATTGCATTGTCATATACTTTATTTGTTATCTGTATTGCAGATGTCTATTTGCACAAAGCTACATGTGTAAGCATTGTCTTGAATTTCACTATACTTATATTTTTCTCCTTTCTCATGTATTCTTCTTTTGCATGTGTGTGTGTGTGTGTGTGTATTGCTTGTCTTTGCAATCTATTGTTAACTGCATCCTTATTGCAGACACTGTAAGGCTTAATGTTGGACTTGTTTGTACTGTGTACTTATTGAATTGTATTGCACTATATTGTCATATACTCTATTTGTTATCTTTATTGCAGATGTTTACTGTGACTGCACTGTACGCATTGCTTCAATTTCACTGTACTTGTATTTTTCTCCTTTTTTCCTGTCTTGCATCACCTTGACCATCTATCATTATTTTCTGTTTGTCATGTTGACCCTTGGGATTATTTTGCTTGTTTTAAAGAAAAACTCACCCAATTTTGCCATATTATTTCTTAATTATTTCTTAAAACAAGACAATTTATTTAGCTTGTCCAGAAAATACTTGTTGATTTAAGAATTTGTAGATATGTGGACTAGAAATAAGACCAAAAAACCCCCCATCTAAGTAAGACAAGGATTATTTTTTGCACTGATAGCATTGAATGAAACTAAGCAAGACTGATATTGTATTCTCTTGCAAATATTCTCCAAAAATACACATGATTATGTTCGATATTTTCATCCTGTTGGCTTAATGTGAGGAAAGTTTCTAATGTATGTTTTTTTGTTGCTTGAATTTCACTATACTTGTATTTTTCCTCTCTTGCATCCCCTTGACCTTTTGTCGTTATTTTCATGTTGACTGTAGACGTTGGGATTATCGGTGTGTGTTTACAGGTCTTTGTCGCCGCTCGGCTTAACATTAGTCTAGCATCTTCAAACTCATGTATAACATCTTTCCACGCAAACTTGAGATAATCCTATAATCCCTGTTCATTGAATACGTTCACCTCATCGTGTATACAGTGTGATGTACGTAGATGCCCACACTCTTATCTTTCGTGTCTCTCAATTCAGATTGGCTGGAGTCCAAGATATATATTTCGTATAGACTGTGAAGCTGTGTAATTGCCATTTTTAACACCATTACAGCAGAGGTTATTGTGTCAATTACAGCGCTGTATGCAAAATGATTCTCAGTCTCAACACTGAGAAAATTGGCACAGAAACAGTTCTTACTTACATTTTTTGTCTTGTTTTTATTCCAAATATCTTAAATTAAATCTTAAATATAGACAAGCAAAAATACTGGCTTGTTTTAAGAAATAATAGGTCAAAATTAAGGGAGTTTTTTTTCTCCAAACAAGCAAAATTATCTGCCAATAAGGTAAGAAAATGTATCTTTTAGCTTTCCTTTTGATATAAGATTATTTTGCTTACCCCATTGGCAGATTATTTTGCTTGTTTTAAGGAAAAAACTCACTTAATTTTGACATATTATTTCTTAAAACAAGACAATGTTTTTTACTTGTCTAGAAAATACTTCTTGATTTAAGAATTTGTAAATATATGGACTAGAAACAAGACAAAAAATATTTTTTAAAAATCAGCAAAAAAAGCAAAAAATACTGGCTTGTAAAAAACTAATAATAATATGTAAAGCATATTGTTTTGTTTTAAACATGTCAAAATTAAGCAACATTAAGTGAGTTTTTCTTTAAGACAAGCAGAATAATCTGCCAATGGGGAAAGCAAAATACTCTTGTTTTTCCATTTGACATGAGATTATTTGGCTTACCCCATTGGCAGATTATTCTGCTTGTTTTAAAGAAAAACTCACTTAATTTTGCTTAATTTTGACATGTTTAAAACAAAACAATATGCTTTACATATTATTATTAGTTTTTTCCAGAACAACCCCTTCCCCAACAATATAACCCCTTACAGATGAGGGAATAATAAAAAAAAAAGTTAATAAAACAATTTTAAATTAATTATCTAACGACTTTCATGCTGTTATCAGTTGTTCTAGTAGCTCACCATGTACGTCTGCGGACTTGAGAAGCGGAGAGGAGTTGACCTTGACGACGGGGTTCGAGTCCAGTGACAAACGGTTCCAGAAAGCGGGTAAGACAAAAACAGAAGACAAAATTTTTTATAAACAAGTAAATAACGGTGAGAATGTGGTAAAATCTGAAAACGTGGTACAAATCAGGCGAGGGCTTCTGTTTTTCTGGATTGCTTTTGAAAACACTATTGGTTGGGTTTAGGAAAGGAGAAGGGTGAGTCAGTCAGTCATTCATTCATTCATTCATTCAGTCATTCAGTCAGTCAGTCAGTCAGTCATTCAGTCAGTCAGTCAGTCAGTCGGTTGGTTGGTTGGTCGGTCAGTCAGTCAGTCAGTCAGTCGACAGTGACCTCTGGTGGATTTATGCGAGAACAGCAGGCGCGAATGGCACTTGCGAAAGAAATTTGAGATCTCAAAAAGACAGCTGCCCCAGGTGGATTCACGAAAACAAAAACTGCAAAAAAAAAACTTCCTGGAACGTATTTGGCGCTCTCTAGAAATGTATATAGCGGTACGTTTTCAGAATGAGCCTGGGCTGAATATTTTTCAGAGGATACATTTGTAGTACATCAAGTTACATTGCGTTACATTGTAGTTACCCTCAGATTAAATTGGTGATAGGTTAATTAACCTCTAAATGTACATATTTAAATATGCTGTAATACTTTTCCACCTCTTAAGAAAAATTTCCATCTTCATTTGTAGACATGCAGTAATTTTTTGCATTACATAGACCTGTTTAAGTCTCTGGAATCCACTGAACCACCTCTGGAGAACTTTCTTCCATGCAATGTACTGTTATAATTTTGTTTTGCAACCAGTAATAATATCGGAAACGCTTCTTGGTTTAAGAATTTTTTAGATATTTGGACTAGAAACAAGACAAATATGAAAGCCTTTTTCTTCCACTGAATGCATTGAATGAAACACTAAGCATGACTGATATTGTATTTCCTTGCCAATTTTCTCCAAAAATACACATGATTATGTTCAATATTTTCATCCTGTTGGCTTAATGAGAGGAACGTCTCTAATGTAAAGTTGAAGTCAAAATTTTTCGCCCTCCTGTGATTTTTTCTTTTTTTTTATATTTCCCAAATGATGTTTCAAGAGTTCACACTTAGCTCACAATTTATAAGTAGCTTGTTTGGCTTGCTGTCCCGGGAGAGAGCCCTTAGCTCAAGGGATCATCGGGCCCAGGGCTCCCTCCCTTTCACAGGGCGAGGGGAGATTGAGCTCAGGTCGATCTTGAAACTCCCCCACTGCTGAGGCTAAGGAAATACCAACGACCCGGCGAGGACCTGAAGCCAGTCGTATTCTTGCTGTGAGGCAACAGTGCTAGTCACTGGGCCGTCGTGCCGCCCATTCTGGATAAAGGTGGAAGAAGGGGAGGAAGGGGGGTTTCTTCCAGACGAAGATAGTTGTAGAAAGGAAATGAGGATATATATAGTGACTTGGGATCCTTTGATTGAAGGATCTTGATTAGCTAATGTGGGCCAGCTGGGTCAATCATGAGCGCGTGCTCCTCTCAAAATTTGTTTAATATTAAACTTCACTTAATAGAGCAGTGAATTTTTCACAGTATTTCCTATAATATTTTTTCTTCTGGAGAAAGTCTTATTTGTTTTATTTCGGCTAGAATAAAAGTAGTTTTTAAATTTTTTTAAAGCCATTTTAAGGTCAATATTATTAGCCCCCATAAGCAATATTTGTTTCTGATTGTCTCCAGAACAAACCACTGTTATACAATGACTTGCCTAATTACCCTAACTTTACCCTAATTAACCTAGTTAAGCCTTTAAAAGTCACTTTAAGCTGAACACTAGTGTCTTGAAAAATATCTAGTCAAATATTATGTGCTGTCATCATGGCAAAGAGAAAATAAATCAGTTATTAGAAATGAGTTATTTGTGTTTAGAAATGTGTTAGAAATTGGGGAAAAAATATACAGGAGGGCTAATAATTCTGACTTCAACTATAATGTATGTTGGCACATACTTTCTGCAGAGACTGAACAAATATTTGAACTTGCTTTTTTAGTGCTCGACTAATGTTTATTTTGGACGTTGGCTGTAAATATGAGCCTAAACTGATCCATTAAGTTTTTGAGAATGCACACAGTAATAGTGCGGACCACTTTTATGGACATAATGTAAATTGGTTTGAAGGTTTAACACATCCATTTCTGCTAAGGACTCTGGGTTGAGCAGAAATAATGAGATGTTGTAATATGTTATATAGTGCCACTAAAAGACTATTAAAGGAGTCCTATTATGATTTTTATGCTTCGTCCTCCTTAGGGTGTAACGTTGCTGGTTGAGCATGAAAAGGATCTGCTCAAAGTCACTCCAGCAGGAATTATTTTTGACATCAGTAACACTGTTTCTGAACTCAGGTGCTGTTATTAAAGTTTTCTACTGAGAAATTAGCACGTTACAACAGCTCTATTTAAAAGAATAATTCCTACTCAAGGTGGCTCAGCAAAACAAATTTTCGGAGTATATATACTATACTTGTACATGTCATTTAGCTTCTTCATTCATTCATTTTCCTTAGGCTAAGTCCCTTTATTTATCAGGGATTGCCACAGCGGAATGAACTGCCAACTTATTCAGCATATGTTTTACACAGCGGATGCCCTTCCATCTGCAACCCAGTAATGGGAAACACCCATACACTCTCACATTTACACACACACTCATATGGCCAATTTAGTTTATTCAGTTCACCTATACCACGTCTTTGGACTGTGAGGGAAACTGGAGCACCCGGAGGAAACCCACGCCAACATGAGGAGAACATGCAAACTCCACACAGAAATGCCAACTGACCCAGCCGGGACTTGAACCAATGACCTTCTTGCTGTAAGGCGACAGTGCTAACCACTGAGCCACCGTGCTGCCCCATTTATTTATTTATTGATTTATTTATTTTTTTACATTAACACATATTAGACAGCTGATGTGATGCAATTCACCATCTGACAGCTCTGCCAAATCAATTTGATTGTACTTTATTTCAGTTCTCACTACCATATAAATAGCTATATAAAAAAAATGTGGCCAACCTGATTTCACCAAGTAGGACATGTTCCTGGATTAACATCTATGTTGATCCTGCAACAACATTCTAATCAGCCAATCAGAATTGAGGGATATGTTTACCGTTTATGTTAAGTTTAAGCTTACGGTTAGGTTTATGCACTTCTACATGATTGGTATACAACAATTATTCCCCTCTGATTTTGGGAATAAATTACAGTTATGGTTGGGTTTAGGAGTAGGGAACAGGTATGGATTACATTTTCCAACAAAAATTATGTTCCAGGATCAACATAGATGTTAATCCAGGATCGCATCGTACTTTAAAAATCATGACGTGCATAAAAAAGCACTGAAAAAAATAACGATTTATTGGATTTACTCATTTCTTTGTAAAGGTAAGTGGTTGCAAACAATTTATATGGGCTGAATTTAATCAAACAAATTCAATGAAGTAATGTTCATCTTAATTTGTTTAAATTCAGCCCATATAAATTGTTTGCAACCACTTACCTTATCCAGTGAATCATTTTTTTCTGTATATATATATATATATATATATATTAATTGAAGCAAATGTTCAATTATGCCATTAATGCCTTATAATAAGTATGTACATTAATGCCATCACACGAAAAAAACATCATAAAATTGTTGCCCATTTTATGCCTCATATATCAAAAGAAAAACAAAATGGCCCAGTAAAATCATGGAGGATTAAATAATAATGAATAACTACTAAGCCATAGATACAGACAAAGATGTATGCTGAAGTCTTATTAATTATGATAAATAAATTACATTAAATATTACCCAAAATGTACAAACAAAACAGCAGAAATACACTTTCTAACAATCACTTTATTATTTTAATACTGTGCATATTCTATAATTATTTACAACCTTATATTTATATATTTACTTAAAATTAGCAAAAGTGAATTGCAATATTTCAATTCCTTATCACGTTTATTTTTGACAGATATACACTTAAAAAAACATTAATTCTTGCCCTTAATAATAATAATAATAATAATAATAATAATAATAATAAATATTTTAAAATAAATTATATTGACTTTCTCTTATTTTAAACAGCCTCTGAAAATTATTTGAAAGTAACTCAATGAGCACATTTTTGTACATTATTTGTGCTGTAAATAATAAACAAAATGTAATAATTTTAAAGCATGTAAATGAATAAACAATCTGTTCGTCAGTTCATCATAATCAGCCCTTTTAACAATTTGCTAAGAGTCTGCTCTAAAAAAACTAAATCAGGAGCTTACAATGACAACGTTTTAAAATATGCTTCCCTGCATAGGCTCCGCCCTCTATGGAATGGGGCGGGGAGCAGCAACTCATTTGCATTTAAAGAGAAAAACATGAAAAATATTTTTGTTTGACTGTGTTCATACATTAGAAAAAAAAAAATATATATATATATATACATGTATGTATATCATGTGAAAAGGGCCATACTTGAACCCATTGTATAGCAGTGCATTTGTGTGAATGAATTGCTTTATATACTTTTAAATAGTTATACTTATTTTGTGTGAATTTTACACTGTGACTATTCTGAAAAGATCAACTGGTGAGTCAGTCATAGTAAATATAATAGTTCGTATTTTGGAAAATACTGAAGAGTTTGTTACAGTTTTAAGTATAGCCAGTCTTTTATTTATAGCTGTGCTCTCAGTGTTTTTGGTCCCAGAGGAAAAGAACTGTACATTTCCAGTGCGTAAATCTGTTAAAAGCTGAACTCTGGCAGTAGATTCAGCAGCAAAGATGATGGCAATCTTAATAGACATCAAGTAAAACCCACATAGAAATCTGATATATAGACTATATAAAAAAAAATTTGTGACACGCAAGTTCATATTTGGATTTTCATTCGTTTATTTATTCATTTTCCTTTGGCTTAGTCCCTTATTTATCAGGGGTCGCCACAGCAGAATGAACCGCCAACTATTCCAGCATATGTTTTACACAGCGGATGCCCTTCCAGCGGCAACCCAGTACATGGATACACCCATACACACTCACATTCACACACACACTCATACACTAAGGTCAATTTAGTTCATCCAATTCACCTATAGCGCATGTGTTTGAACTGTGGGGGAAACCAGAGCACCCGGAGGAAACTCATGCCAACACAGGGAGAACATGCAAACTCCACACAGAAATGCTAACTGACCCAGCCGGGACTCAAACCAGAGACCTTCTTGCTGTCAAGTCAAGTCAAGTCAAGTCAAGTTTATTTATATAGCGCTTTTCACAATGTAGATTGTGTCAAAGCAGCTTAACATAGTTCTAGTAAAGTCCAGATTTCAGAGTTGAAGTTCAGTTTAGTTTAGTTCAGTGTGGTTTAAATTTCACTGCTGAAAGTTCAAACACTGTAGAGCAAATCCACCGAAGCACAGCTCCACAAGTCCTGATCAAGCCAGTGGCGACAGTGGCGAGGAAAAAAAACTTCACCAATTGACGAAGTGAAGGAAAAAAAAAACCTCGAGAGGAACTAGGCTCTGTTAGGCACAACCATTTTTCATCTGGCCAAACTTCCTGTTCAGAGCTGCAGTCTAGGCACTAAAGTAATTGCTGTGAGGTGACAGTGCTAACCACTGAGTCACTGTGCCGCCTATTTAGATTTTGCATATATAAAATATATGGCATATATGCAACATACTGTATATTTTTAAAACATTGCAAAATATCCATTTACATATATGTATATAGTGCTGGACAAAGATTAATTGTGAATAACCGCATTCAAAACGTTTGTTTTGACAATAAATGTGCGTGTAGTGTGTATATTATACATATTTTGTATATATAAATACACATGCATGCATATATTTGAGAAAATATTTATTTATAGTTATATTTATAGTTATTTATGTTTATATTTATATATATGCATATAGTACTAACTATATATGAATTAAAGTATCTGTTTTTATTTATGTATGTGTGTGTGTGTTTTATATATATATATTATGTATTATTATTATGTGTGTGTGTTATGTATATATATATATTTATATATATTATGTATTATTATGTGTGTGTGTTATGTATATATTGTATATATATATATATATACATACATACACACACACACACAAGTATTATTTTTTTGGAATTACAAACATGTACACGTTCTAATATATTTGCTATAATTGTATATATGTGCTATTATATATGAACATATATAAACACACAAACATATTTGATTGTATCTATTGTATTTAAACATATGCACATAATTATAATTACAATAGTTGAAAAAATATACATGTAAGAGGCCATTTTACAATATGTTACAGCATTTATGGCATATATTTTACATATGCAAAATCCAAATATGAACTTGTATGCCATATACGCAATTGGCATATATTTACACTTGTCCGATTTCTATATGTGTAGCTACAAAACTCAATGTTTGATATCACAGGGTCTCAGTCTTAACCTGAACCTTTCAGAAAGTGCCTTAAAACATCATGATGCAATTGCATACAGAAAAAGTGCAAATAAATAAATGAATAATGCCTGTTCATTTAAATTCAAGAGTTGCGATAAGTGGATAAAACAGCAGCTATGCATCATGAGAAGCACTTCAGATCATTTTAAAAAACGCAGCGCTCTCTAAAAGCTACAGAGAGACGAAAATTACCATTGGTCATCGGCGCTCGAATCTCACCTTCGATTAATTGCGTCCTCCATTATTAAACCCCTAACCACCTCCGCTTGGGCCCCATAAATGCACAGTCGCTGAGGGAGAGAAGAAAAGCTGAAATAAATATGTTCTGCTTAATCCAAATAAATGTAAATAACAGTCGAGCGTACGTTTTTTTTTTGTTCCTTTTCCACTTGATTGAGTCTGAAGGGAAATGATGAATATTAAATGTGTTTACTTAGTCTCTCCTGTGTTAGGAAGAGCCCGGCCGTAATGACACTGCCCAGATTGGGCGCCGTTATTAATTCCACACACAAAAAGCAATCCATCAACCTTCTCCCAATCTCTGGAAGCTGCGATCCGGAGAGTGTTAATTGTGAAACACGCAGGGGAAGGATGGGAAATGGATTCAACAATGCCGGATTGGTTTTGACACAGTACGTTTTCATTCCTCGGATCACTAGGGGGAATGATACACTCGTTAATGGTCCAATTAATCATCGTCTAATCATTGCAAACTGATGGAATGCAGCATTTGAATGTCAAATGAACATTTATCGGATTAGGGTTGCAATCAATGTTTATTTTCTCTTTTCTTTTTTTGCAGATCATGCATGTTCAAAACCCTGTGAATTGTGCTTTTAAAAAGGGCGGCAGGGTGTCTCAGTGGTTATCACTGTCACCTCACAGTAAGAAGGTTGCTGGTTCGAGTCCCAGCTGGACCAGTTGGCATTTCTGTGTGGAGTTTGCATGTTCTCCCCGTGTTGGCGTAGGTTTCCTCCTGGTGCTCACACAGTACAAACACATGCACTATAGGTTAATTGAATACACTAAATTTGCCGTTGTGTATGAGTGTGTGTGTGTGTGTGTGTGTGTGTGTGTGTGTGTGTGTGTGTGTGTGTGTGTGTGTGTGTGTGTGTGAGAATGAGTGTGTATGGGTGTATCCCAGTACTGGGTTGCGGATGGAAGGGCATACGTTATGTAAAAACGTATGCTGGAATAGTTGGCGGTTCATTCCGCTGTGGGGACCTTTGAAATAGAGACTAAGGTGAAGGAAAATGAATGAATGAATGTTTCGGTCATCATTATTCATGTAACAAGAGAGCACATACATTTTCTTCACATTGATTTTTCATCTTAAGATTTAAAAAAAAAGAAGTCATGACTCAAGATATATAAGCCATAGCCCAAAAATGAAAACTCTGTCATCATTTACGCATCCTCCACTTGTTCAAATCCTTCAAACTTGTTAAACACAAAGGAAGATACACTTAAGAATGTTGGAAAAAAAACAGCAAATGACTTTGGTGGTAATTTAGTTCCTGTAAATGGCTGGTTTTTATATCTTGTTTTGTGTTGAACAGAAGAAAGAAATCCATAAAGGTTTAGAAAAGCTTGAGTGTGAGTAAATGGTGAAGAAACATTATATTTGGGGTGAACTATCTTTTTAATAAAGCAATCAGATATGAAGAGAATCACAACAACACAGTTTGATTTAGAGAAAGTAAGTATAAAAACAAATCAGACAAAAGAGTACAGCTTTGAGGAATTAAAGGAAGGAAATCCCATAACTGTAAAACTATTCAGTTGTTGTTGTATAAAATATAGTTATGTCTTTGAGTAAACATCATGTTTGTTTAAGTCTGTAAACCACTACTGATATTTCTTCCAAATCAACATAATAAAAAGTTTTCTGTTAATGTTAATCTATATTTGTTAGAATAATCCAAAAGTCAGGGTGTTCTTTTTATTTATTATTATCAATTAATTTCATTAAATTATGATATATTTATTTGAAATGTAAAAGAAATGTCCCACCCATAAGGAAATCTGATATATGGCCATATATCATCATAATATATAACATAGTAGCTGGGTCTTTCACTATAACCAATATATGGACTCATCGCACAACACATGGACATGAGCTCAATCATTTCTGGTGATGCAATATATATCGCCCATACATAAAAAACAATTCTAGCAACATTTTAGCTGATTGTGCATCATCTCTATCTCTATTGGAGGTGTCAATATGTTTAAAAAACACTGTAGTATTTACTATAAATTACTATAGTATATTTTCATGTGGGTGTCTGAAAATAAATCTGATATCGCAGCGTCTGTTACTCTTTACCTTGCACTTTTTTTTGTTAACATTTATTATTATTTATTAAGAATATGCGTTTTCACATTCACCCGAAGGAAACCCACGCCAACACGGGGAGAACATGCAAACTCCACACAGAAATGCCAACTGGCACAGCCGGGACTCGAACCAGCAACCTTCTTGCTGTGAGGCCACAGTGCTAACCACTGAGCCACCGTGTCGCAGAGAAATGTCTTTTTATCATAAAAACAAAACAATTGAGACATTCAGTAACAAAGATCAAATACAGTAAGAAACATGTTCAATATTTAAGTAAAATAAAGCAGTAAGAGAAACTTTTTTGAGAAAACTGAGAAACTAATTTTATTTTAAACCAATTTTTAGACTACAATTGGTCTGTCTGTCAGTTTTTGTGAACGATTATTGGGGAAAATGATCTCCTTCTGGAGTCCTTCTGTTGCTTTCAGTCAAAAAGTAATTGATATGTGTGCACTACATGTCAACATTATGAACTTCTGTAGTAAGAAGATTTTTCAAAGCCCCCTGTGCTCCATTGCAAAATAACTACACGAGGGTGAGTAAATATTTGAAGATCTTTTGGTGAATTATTACTTTAAAAGAGGGTTCTTTATGGTTGGAGTGTCTCAAAGTGTACTTTCAGGCCTAAGGTGAGGGTCTCCAGTCTTTCTTAAACTGATCCAATCAATAGAAACTCCTTAGGCAGGTTTCAAACATCTATGCCCATACGCAGAAATGCACACCGAAAATTTGATTAAACTTTACAGAAGCTGCACAGGGCTGCGTTTCTGTTTAACGTTGAAGATTCTACAGAAACATCGTAACTAAATGTATGCATTTCTTGGCGTGTTCCTCAAACAATAACTCAAAGAGGGTACTTAAGGTTTCAATTCTTACCATAGAGATTTTAATATCAAGTGATTTACATTTTACTGAAACTCTTTTAATATTAAATATTGAAATATTTTGCTTTCTGTTTGTGAAAATACTGCTAAAAAAATTACATATACTGTAGTCAATATAGTGGAAAAAGAGAGAGAGAGAGAGGTAAATTGTAATGCTGAGGATCTCTGTGTCCTAAAAGCTGTGTTATTTTTATTGTTGTTCTTACTATAATAATAATAATAATAATAATGATATAATATTGTTATTCATTCATTCATTTTCTTTCGGCTTGAACCGCCAACTTATCCAGCATATGTTTTACACAGCGGATGCTCTTCCAGCTGCAACCCAGTACTGGGAAACACCCATATACACTCATTCACACACATTCACTACGGCCTATATATTTTATTCAATTCCCCTATAGCGCATGTGTTTGGACTGTGGGGGAAACCGGAGCACCCGGAGAAAACCCACGCCAACACGCAGAGAACATGCAAACTCCTCACAGAGATGCCAAACGGCCCAGCCAGGACTCGAACCAGTGACCTTCTTGCTGTGAGGCGACAGTGCTTACCACTGAGCCACCGTGTCGCCCAATATTATTATTATTATTATTATTATTATTATTATTATTATTATTATTGTTATTATTATTATTGTTATTATTATTATTATTGCAGCTTCTGTAATGGTAGCCAGAGGACTAAAATTTTCTTTGATTAAATAATAATTGCCGCTAGAGGGCGCATATTCACAAACAAAGGCGCATTTTAAGGAGTGTGGAATCATGGGAGTTGTGGCCTTCATCATTGTAACGAGTTTCCGTTCTTCCTGCTTTGGCGGGCCAGTGGGTGGGACTAGGAGACTCATCTGCCGAACTTGTTCTTTCCCCTATAAAGCACTGGCGGCAATGTTGGCGTGTGTGTGCGCTTGCCTCCAGTTTGTTTAGTTACTTTCTAGCTTTACTTTTGGTTGATAGTTGACTTTGGTTTGTCTAATTCTGTAAGTTTGAGCATTTAATTGTTCATATTTGTGAAATTTTTATTTATTTATCTTCTTATGTTTATTAAAAACTTTTTCATTGGTACAAAACTATCTGTTTTTGTTCTCCTTTAATTTGTCATGGCTTTTGAGCTGAGTCATGACAATAATCCTACGGGACTCAAGTAGAAATCATGTTGATGGAAGAACTAAACCAGTGTTTCTCAACCACATTCCTGGAGGACCACCAGCTTTGCACAGTTTCCATGTCTCCTTAACCAAACACACCTGATTCAGATCAGACTTCATTCTCATTAGCAGAGACTGAAAGACATGTGATGTGTGTAACAGACAAAGGAGACATCCAAAACATGCAGTGTTGGTGGTCCTCCAGGAACGTGGTTGAGAAACACTGAACTAAACTATTCAACATTTATTATCATGGTAGAGTAAGTGGCCGTTCACACAGAACGCGTTTTTCCTTTCCAGTGCACTACTTTTCAATGTTTTTTCATATAAACACATGCTTGGAGGACATGTGTGACTGATATGCTCGCATCTCACGTCTTTTGATGCTCCATGCACTTGAGCGACACATTTTTAGACGCTGTGCCAAGTTAAAAAAACGTCAACTTTCACATGCAGAGCTGCTCATCACTGTCAGTTCCAGTGGTCCAATCAGAAGAGCTCAGAGGCGAGGCAACATTTGCAAGTTTCTGTTTACAGGCGCTCAGTGTCCTGATCCCCGTCATGCTTTATGATGCATTTTTTTCAATTCAACTTTTAAATAACTGTATTTGGTCTAATGCAATATTTCAAAACATTATTGATCATTCATTAACAAAACATTGTTGATTCATTCATTCATTCATTTTCTTCCGATTTTCCGGGTCCGGGTCAGCAGTCTCAGGAGAGAACCCCAGACTTCCCTCTTCCCAGACACTTTCTCCAGCTCCTCCAGGAGGGATCCTGAGGCATTCCCAGGTCAGCCGAGAGACATAGTTCCTCCAGCGTGTCCTGGGTCTTCCCCGATGCCTCCTCCTGGTGGGACATGCCTGGAACACCTCCCTAGGTAGGCATCCAGATCGCATCCGAAACAGCCACCTCAGCTGACTTCTCTGGATGTGAAGGAGCAGCGGCTCTACTCCGAGCTCCTCCCGGGTGACAGAGCTCCTCACCCTATCTATAAGGGTACGCCCTGCCACCCTGTGAAGGAAACACATTTTAGCTGCTTGTATCCAAGATCTTGCCCTTTCGGTCATGACCCAAAGCTCATGACCATAGGTGAGAGTAGGAACGTAGATTAACCGGTAAATCGAGAGTTTTGCCTTTTGGCTCAGCTCCTTGTTTACCACAATGGACCGGTACATTGACTGCATTACTGCTGCTACTGCACCAATCCGCCTTAGGTGACAGGTCAGACTAAGTGCGGTTAAAAAACCCTTTATGAGCAAAAAAAGATCGAGGACTGTGACGTCGCCCGGTATGGCGCAGCTGGGGCCCCACCCTGGAGCTAGGCCTGGGGTTGGGGCTCAAATGCGAGCACCTGGTGGCCAGGTTTTATCCCACGGAACCCAGCCAGGCTCAGCCCGAAGGAGCGACATGGGACCATTCTCCTGCAGGCCCACCACCTGCAGAGGGAGTCGTAAGGGGCCGGTGGAACGGGTGGTGGTCAAAGGTTAGGACCACGACAACACGATTGTCGGGCACAGAAACATTGCTGGTTGAACTTTAAAAATATTATGACTGTTTCATAAAATAATGATACAAATGCAGTATGAAAAATATCCTAAATGCATTTTGAAGGAAAGCTAAACTGATAAAAAAAGAGACACATTATTTATACAATTTGAAAAACAGTCAAGTCATCCTTCTCTTCTTTGCCTATGTTTTATATTTATTATCATGATTATGTACACCCGATATGACTTCGACGCAGTAAAGAGTGGTTATTAAAACAGCCTTTAATCAGAGTCTGAGACGTGGAGTTGGAGCCATTACTCTAATTGACTGCCATTTAGCCATAATCTATCATACTGTACATGTTTACCTTTGACATTCTTTTAATGTACTTAAGAGTGCTATAATACCACTTCCTGCTCGAGAAAATAGTAATTGTATGAATATTAAAGCACTATCTCTCTAGGCGGCTCATTTAAAATGAATGAGCGCAGGCCTTGGGCAGAGACGGCTCTGTACAAACACCGGGAGCTCATTAAAACTCTATTGTTTTGTAATGTGCACCTGTCTAAAAGAGTAAAGAGGTGCAGATGTGGAGATGGACCGATCTGGGATCAGAGGTTAGCGACGTAATGTTCTTTAGATTTGAATAATTTACCATGAGCCACTTCAGTGGTGAATGCCCTTTCCATTAGGACGGTTTTGTGGAAATTGAATGAAACCTACAATACAATCACTTACCTAGGAAATGGACAAATGGCACGGGTGCGAGCACTTATAGTTGTATTTGCATTCAGGTGTGAATTACAAGACTTCTGTATAGGCATGGGCTGAAATTGGACGTGTAAGCAGGTTTTTTTTTCTTCATGCACTCTAAAAATGCTGGGTTGTTGTAATCCAATGTTGTATCAAATATGAACATTTATTAACCCTCTGAGGATGTTTTGGGGGACTGGAGAAGTTCTGATGTGCCCTGACATTTGTGCTTTTTTCAGATGCTTATAAACAAATAAGTGGCTAAAGTCGAATACCACTGTAAACAGCACAAACTGGGCTACCATAATATGTAAGCAACATTTATGTACAAGATTGTGTTTTTAAGAAAGAAACGTTTATGCGTGGTTAGTGAGTTTTGAAGTCACTGAAATAACTCCATGAAAAACACAGAATAATTATTCACAAGACTTTTGAGAACTGGATCTTGTAGCCTACAGTTTTTGCTTCAAAATTATGTGAAAATAATTTTGATTAGTTGCTTAGAGAAAGCAATATATTGGTTAAAATTTTCTAAGACACTGAAAAACTCTATTGCTCATGTGAGGAGGCATGAACTATAATTACTAATGCAGTGATTCACAACTATTTAATGCCATTTTTTATAGTTATAGTTATTATATGTTTGCAAATAATATATACACATAGCAATAAATAAAGTTAACTCAAAGCGATTTTGTTACAAAAAGCTGACACACACACACATACAACAAAATTTGTTGTAAATTTGTATATAGATTAAATGTACTTAGTTATGTTGGCAGTAGTATAAGTATGCATAAATATATTTGTATAAAGTTATTAAAAAGGTTATGGTGTAAATCAATCCAGTCTTTAATTATGAACCATACACGCCCATAACTAGTCATATATAGCAATATATATTATTGTATATCATCTAATAATAATAATAATAATAATAATAATAATAATAATAATAATAATAATAATAATAAGTTATATCAACATCACATTTGGAACAACTTCATTAGACTTTTGGCTTTTGATTTGATATTAAATTGAAATCATATTAAATATATGTATAAAATATGTATATAGACTATGACAACAAACTTAAAAGGCTATAAATTCTGTTTTTAATTAGAACTTTCAAAAACTTGTTAAACGACAAGTTTTTGTTTAAATGAGCACGTAATTTGGTTTATATCAAAATAGCTACAGAATTACATTGGTTTGAATCTGAAGTTAGTTTTGTGAGTGTCAATAAAATAAAGTAAAAGAAAAACAATAAAAGAAAAAAAAAGAAAGAAAATGAAATAAAAATTAATTAATAAAAAATAAAAATAAAATTTATTAATTAATTAAAAAAACTAAAATAATAATAATAATAATAATAAAAAATAAAATAAAATAAAATTAATAAAATTAAAAAATTAAAAAAATTAAATTAAAAAAATTTAATTAAAAATAAAATAAAATTAAAAATAAAATAAAATTAAATAAAATAAATATTAATAAATAAAAAAATTAATAAAAACATCAAATAAAAAATAAATAAAATAAAATTATAATAATAATAAAAAATAAAAAAAAATAAAATAAAGTTGGCATTTCTGTGTGGAGTTTGCATGTTCTCCCCGTGTTCGCGTGGGTTTCCTCCGGGTGCTCCGGTTTCCCCCACAAGTCCAAAGACATGTGGTATAGGTGAATTGGGAAGGCTAAATTGTCCATAGTGTATGTCTGTGAATGAGTGTGCATGGATGTTTCCCAGTGATGGGTTGCAGCTGGAAGGGCATCCGCTGCGTAAAACATATGCTGGATAAGTTGGCGGTTCATTCCGCTGTGGCGACCCCAGATTAATAAAGGGACTAAGCCGAAAAGAAAATGAATGAATGAATAAAACATAAAATAAAATAAAATAAAATAAAATAAAATAAAATAAAATAAAAT
>CAIGQV010016735.1:2252767-2270238 GCA_903798115.1 Danio jaintianensis
ATAAAATAAAATAAAATAAAATAAAATAAAATAAAATAAAATAAAATAAAATAAATAAAAGTCTCAGCATTTCTAATCCGTAAATTAAGGTAAACCATTTCCCAAATGTCTGTTCACCCACACATATTTACTCTATAATATAATTTTTTCTCTATAGTCATTTTTCCAGCTGCAGCTCATATTATGATCATATTGGTTAAAGTACATTTTTACTAACATTTACTAATGAGACTTTGTTGTATTTTATAAACGTTTTGCGATTTAAATTGGTTGAAACATTTGTTTACTCTGAACATAAAGCTATACACTAAGTATATCTTGTCATTATACCTGTTGAAGTAACTTTTTTCCCTCAATATTATGATAATAAAGTATAATGTGATATAAGCAGCAGCAATTAATCGCAACAAGACAATCTGATACCATCACAAGACTTATTTAACTTTAATACTAGCTGTCTGAATGTAGTTTTCAGATGTAATTTTACATGTTTGTTCCTAATATCTGCTATACCTACAATGGTTGCAGTAGTAAAATGACAGTTCCGCCTAAATCATCAAGTCATTTTTCCAGTGGCAGCTCAGATGTACTGATGCACGGAGACAAAAAGTACTTTTCTACATCTTATTCAGTGTGTGGAATGAGTAACAGACAGCAGAGCAAAGGATGAGCTCATCTCTGTGTTTCTGTAGCCTGCGTTTGACAGATACGTGCATGCAAAATATATTTTTAAATCAAAACGTCACTCCTACATCTACAACACGCTCCCCGTCAAATTAAGCTCCGCTGGCATATTCCATATACTCTTACATGCTTGTATCCTCTTTTTAATCTCTGTGCAGTTTTTCAGACTCTGCAGATGAAGTCTGTGAGTTTCCATGGTAAGCAGTGTTTTAGCAGCAGGGTGTGTGTGTGTGTGTGTGTTAGTTGTCAAACAGAGTCGCCCACACGGGTCTGCTATGAGTCTGGAGATCAGGTCTGTGTTTCAATCCTGTGAACCAGCACACCCCATCATTCTCTGAACACTAAATAGTAAACATATCACACAGATCTGCTCATTTACCACATCCAGTATACAGTACAGTAGTTCTGATGTGTTTTAGACATACACAGTAATGTATTACAAATGCTCAAATGACTGTAATTGAGTATTTTTTCTCAGGAATTATACTTTACGAAGTAGTTTTGGACAAAAAATGTGTACTTTGACTTTTACTTGAGTACATTTTTAGTGCTGTATCGGTACTATATGCAACCCAGGCTCATTGGAAATATGTCCCCAGGCCTACATTTTTTAGAACCGACAAAAATTTACACTGGACTACGTTTTCTTGCAGTTTTTATTTTCACAAATACACTAGAGGGCGCTGTGTACATTTTTGACAATCTCAAATACATGAAGGCATGTTTTCTCATACGTGCCATTTCTCATAAATCCACCTGAGGGCGATGTGTGCATTTCTGCGCATGTTAACATCCTCCTCGTGCGCGTGCGTGAGAGAAGAGCTTGTTGTACATAATATATCATCTTGATATCTGACCTACACACCCCCTTCCCTGTTCCCTAAAAAAAATGTGTTTTCAAAAGCAAACTAGAAAAGATAAGCCATCGCAGCCGCATGCTTTTAACGTGACCTCATGCTGCTTTTTTTGGACTTTGTTTTTCATGGTTTCTTGAACTGTCCTTTGTTGGACTCAACCCCCATTCCCTCTCCTCCTTCCAAGTCTAGCAACATTCACAATAGGCTACTGAGCAAATCAGTCATCCTGAAAAAGCCATCAGCGGTACCGCCATGTAGCGTTTGTTTTAGCCATAAAATGCAGCCATATGTACCTGGAAGCACATATTTTTCATTTCAACATGTACACCAGGTCACGTTTTCCCAATGTTTGGTTATTTTTCTTCAACCTGCAGTCATTACTTTATATGTTTCTTTTTTCTTGTCTACGGTGATGATCACAAATAAACTTTAATTTAATTGAATTTTTAATTAAGCACATTTTCGTATTTCTTAAGTTTGTGTTGTCTTTGAAGTCCTCAGAGGGTGGGCACAGGATAACCCAATGGGTTCAAAAAATAATAATAGCTTAGGCTTAAATAAAAATGTATTAAAATAATAAAAAAAATAACTCTTTATTGGGTGAAAAACCATATATGGTAACTTCATTGTCACTGATTATTACAATATACAGTTGAAGTCAAAGTTATTCACCCTCCTGTGAATTTTTCCCAAATGATGTTTAACAGATTCAGGAATTTTTCACAGTATTTCCTGTAATATTTTTTCTTCTGGAGAAAGTCTTATTTGTTTTTTTTCGACTAGGATAAAAGCAGTTTTTAATTTCTATAAAACCATTTTAAGGTCAATATTATTAGCCCCTTTAAGCAATATTTGTTTTGGATTGTCTACAGAACAATCTACTCACCCCTTCCACAGTCTCTTTCAGCTGCTGCCATCAGGAAGAAGGTTTCGAAGTATTAGAGCCTGCTCGGCTAGACTACTCATCAGCTTATTCCCACAGGCTGTTAGAGCCCTCAACTCCAGTCAACTTACCCCCATCTGAAACCTCCCCATGCATTCCTGAGTATGTCCCATACAGGTGAGTGGGCTTAACAAACTACCTGTAGAAGGACACCCTCTTGTCTCTCTGACGCTTGCACCAAGTTGCACATTTGCACAACAGACACTTTCTTAATCACTCCACGTCTCTTGGAAAAACATTGTGCATTTCAAATTGTGATTCATACAGGTGAGTGGGCTTGACAAACCACCTGTAGAAACGCTCTTTTCTCTTATGCACCTGACACTTTATCTAAACTCCATCTTACAAGGACTCAATAATGAAAACGATGTTTACTATAAATGTGCCTCAATCATGTTGCACGGCTTGCTTCAACTTTAAATAACTCTTGCACAATATTCACCTTTAATACCTCTCTTGCACAATATCCTGCACAACATTGTTCAGTCTCATGTACAAGTACTTCTATAGCCTGTCTTATGTGTATAGTTAAGTATGCTATTATATTTTATTTTATTTTATCTTATAGTATATGCTAGTTATGCATAGGTTTTTTATAATAGCTCTTATGACCAGTGTCAAGTTTGTATTTATGATTAATCTATGTAGCACCGTTGTCCTGCGAGACACGACATTTCGTTCCTCTGTATGTCCACACATGTAGCGGAATGACAATATAACTTGGGGAAAACATACAAGAGGGCTAACATTTCTGAATTCAACTGTATATTGTTATACACATATATTGGGTTTGTCCATATTTGACCCATATTTGGGTTAAAACAATGCAGCATTTTTTTTACAGTGTGCAATTTTCTATGTGCATTAGATTAAAGGATGTAGGGCAAACTCATTCATTTTCTTTTCGGCCTAGTCCCTTTATTAATCTGAGGTCGCCACAGCGGAATGAACCGCCAACTTATCCAGCATATGTTTTACGCAGCGGATGCTGTAGGGCAAATGTGAATCAGTAATGTACTCAAAAAAGGCTTATGTTTACATAACTGAAACTATAGTTCCAAACATGCTTTGCATAGGACTTCCTTAAAGATGTTTACTGTCAAAATATGTTATTATTTGCTAACTGATGAAAATAACATTTCAAAATAGGCTTGAAATAATGTTCAATTGCATAAGACAAGACTAAGAATGAATGAGCGTAGTGCATTTGACTATGTTTTAAGTGATTTAAAACCTCTTGCTGACAAACGGGCAAAAGCTTAAGGATATACAGTAGTGGCAAATAATATTGCACATGATTGGTGAGTATTTTTGAGATTGATTAGTATTACTTTGAGTTTTTTTTTTTAATGTTTTGTCAAATTCTTCTTCTTCTAAATGAGCCTGATTTTCTTCTATCTTTAAAAAAAAAAACACTTCAGTGAGGGCGGTGCGGTGGCTCAGTGGTTAGTCCTGTCACCTCACAGCAAGAAGGTCGCTGGTTTGAGTCCCGGCTGGGTCAGTTGGCACTTCTGTGTGGAGTTTGCATGTTCTCCCCGTGTTGGCGTGGGTTTCCTCTGGGTGCTCCGGTTTCCCCCACAGTCCAAACACATGCGCTATAGGTGAATTAATAAACTAAATTGGGCATACTGTACGAGTGTGTGTGTGTGTGTGTGTGTGTGAATGAGTGTGTATGGGTGTTTCCCAGTACTGGGTTGCGGCTAGAAGGGCATCCGCTGCGTAAAACATATGCTGGAATAGTTGCCGGTTCATTCCACCTCTGAAATAGAGACTAAACCGAAGGAAAATAAATGAATGAATGAACATTTCTGTGCAGTTATGCTAACAATATATGATAAGCTAAAAAAAGCAATCACATTCTGAGCCAGAGGGGAAAAAAAATGCACTTATTTTGTGTTGTTGCTTAAAAACCCATTTCATATTTGACCCATACAATTAAATAACTATATAATGCCCATTAACTATACCAAATCATGTAATACAGACTCCTAAAATTGCTTAATTTAATGTAAACTAAGACACACTGAAAAAATGATTCATTGGATTTACTCAATTTGTTTAAGGTAAGGGGTTGCAAACAATTTATATATGCTGAATTTAAACAAATTAATTTTAGTAATGTTCAACTTAATTAATTTGTTTAAATTCAGCCCACATAAATTGTTTTAGGTTTATTAATTAATATAAATTGTTTATGCAATAAATAGTTATATGCAAAATATAAATAGTTTTATGCAAAAAAAACCCTATAAATTATGAAAAATATATTCATTGTTTTATGCAAAAAAAGAAAACCTGAAATAAATTTAGTAAATCCATGGAATCATTTTTGTCGGTGCAGTTAAAAATAATCCACAGAGTTTTTGGATCAAGCTGATGATGATATCATAGCTGTCATTTTTGGGTGAACTATTCCTTTAATCATCACATTAGCTCATTGGCGATGATGCAATCATGAGGCGCCGCAAACATCAGAGCACTATTGCACTATTTGCATATTCATGAATACGTTTGTGTCCAAACCGTTGCTCGTTTGCTCATTCAGCCATTCAATGCATAATAAATGCCCCAAATGAGACACAACTGCATCTGAAAGCACTGCGCTGTGTGCAGGACACCACCCAAAATACAATCTGATCATTCAGGCTTTCCTGCATTTACAAAAATTCGACATTGATCTGATTTTAAGCCCCAGATGGAGGTTTGGATTGAGTTTGGCAAAAATCTGGTTTATTTCTTTGCTTTTGAGACTACAAAAAAAATCTAAGCCGATTTTAGTAGGATAAACCAAAAAATTGGATTGTTTGCGGCCTGTCTGAACAAATCCCTTGTTGTTTACTCGGTTGTTTCAAAGCCATTTGACTCCCTCCGTGGACACAAACAGTGATTTTATAAAGACTGTGCTGGATGCTATTTTCAATGCAATTCTGGTGCACTATGACGCTTTAGGCTACAAAAAAAGACACACATGCTTCATAAAACTGCCCCAAATGACCATGCATACTTCTGAAGCCAAAGTCTAATCGAGGTCCATATTAGAGCTCTTTTTATGTCCTAAAATCCATACCTGACCCGATTCACTCACACTAATTCATAACTTTTTGATTTAGTGGCTAATTTATATAAATTTGATAAATTTGTACAATCTCATTTGTACATTTTAGTACGATTTGGGTTTGGTGCCATGCCTCCTTTTAAAAAAGTTTTACATTTTAGTTCGATTGAACAGTAAAACTGCCACTAAATTGACAAAAATTACAATAGTTACATTTCCTTGTGAGATCAGGCTGGAATCACTTCTTATTCTAATCTGATGTGCATAAATACAGTACATAAAAAAAAAACAAGCCAGACAGACCCAATGAAATTAGACCCAAATCTGACCCGATCGAATTTATTTTAGAATCCAACTTGACCCGAAAGTCAGAAAAATCTGGAAAAATCTAGTAGATTTAAATGTGTACTTTTACTTTTTACTTGAGTACATTTTTAGTTGGTTGGGTTTAGGGAAGGGTTTAGTCAGTGGTTCACAAGCTGATCTATACAATAAGTGCTGCCTTCTTCTGGATGTGTACAAAAAGGACGTTTATCTAAAACATTCATTCATTCATTCATTTTCTTTTTGGCTTAGTCCCTTTATTAATCTGGGGTTGCCACAGCGGAATAAACCGCCAACTTATCCAGCATATGTTTTACGCAGCGGATGCCCTTCCAGCCGCAACCCATCACTGGGAAACACCCATACACTCCCATTCACACACATACACTACGGCCAATTTAGCTTACCCAATTGACCTATAGCGCATGTCTTTGGACTGTGGGGGGAAACCGGAGCACCCGGAGGAAACCCATGCGAACACGGGGAGAACATGCAAACTCCACACAGAAATGCCAATTGACCCAGCCGAGGCTCGAACCAGTGACCTTCTTGCTGTGAGGCAACAGTGCTACCCACTGCGCCACCGCACTGCCTATCTGAAACATACAAAAAAAAAATTGTTGGTATTATTATTGTGTTAAGTGTGTCAGTTGTGTTATATGTAAAGAATGAACTGCCCCTATTGGATTAATAAAGCTTTAAACTAAACTAAAGTAAACTGAAAATATAGACAGCGCCCTCTAGTGGATGTTATATCTGAAACATGCAACAAAATGCACCCTAAGTAACAAAAGTGGCAAAAATTCTTGATATTATGATTGTGTTAAGTGTGTCATCTGTGTTATATGTGAATAATGAACTGCCCCTATAGGATTAATAAAGCTTTAAACTCAAACTAAACTGAAAATATAGACAGCGCCCTCTAGTGTATTGTTTAATCTGAAATGTGCAATGAAACATACCTGGAACAACACATTTTACATTGCATAAAATGAAGCACATATTACCAATGAGTCTGAGCTGGGAAATTTTTGAGCTCACTACTAAAAACAATAATTTAGTCTTTCCTTGAGACACTTTTACGTTCAACAAATACACACAGAAGTGTGTATAATGTAAAAGGCACATCAACAGCAGCTTCCTCAGTCTCCTTGAAAGCTGTTCACTTTAATATGTTTTACAGCCCGATGTTTTGCATGTCTCTGGTTGCAGCGTTATTTCCCTGAAAATAACAAAGCATCCAATCTAAACACGCAGGCAGTTAGTGAAATGTTCAACTGCTCGAAATGCCTCTCGGAAGACGTTCAAGACGACAGGTAGTGCGAAATATGAAGGCAATGATCATTATTCAGTGCAAGCGAAGAAGGTCTGTGTAATTTGTTTGATGTTTTGACAGCGGATGACAGTTTTTTTTCTTTCCCGCAGTCAGCTGAAGTCCTCCCCAAACAGATCACCATCAATTGTACAACATACAACATCGTTCGCCTGTGACACGTCAAGGATTCATGCATCATGCAACAGGAATCTGTTCAGGTAAATGCTTAGCTCAAAATACTCCAAATTCTCCAGAGCGAAGTGCTAAAATCATGAAAGCGTGACAGAGAAATATGGCTTTCAGCAGGTCGCTGACCCTGAGTTTGAGATTTGACAGGGAACGACTCCATGCCCTTGTCACAGAAAAGACAGCGGATGATTTTAAAAGTCTGCACTATATTTTTTAAGGATGAAAACTGGATGTTTGGTCAGGAACTAGCCCAGTGCCTGAGATTGGCAAGATGATTTATGCCCATTGATAAAAGGCAGTTTAACCGGTATTATGGATCAAAAAGGTATATGCAGTACATCTGACTTCTTATATGTCATTACCGTTTCTCTCTCCTACACAGGAACAGAGCAAAAATTGTGGGTATTATTATTGTGTTTTGCATGTCATTTGTGAAGCAGCACCATACATGCCAGAATGAACTGCCCCTAGGGGAATAATAAACCTTTAAAGTAAACTAAAAATATAGCCAGCGCCCTCTAGTGGATTTGTAATCTGAAATGTGCAATGAAATGTACAGTACACAAAAATGAGGTACATATTACCAATGAGCCTGAGCTCTGGAATTTTTGGCCTTACTACTAAAAACAATGACAACAACAAATTAGTCTTTCCTTGAGACACTTTTACGTTCAACAAATGCAGACAAAAGTGTGTATAATGTAAAAGGCACATCAACGGCAGCTTCTTCAGTCTCCTTGAAAACTGTTCACTCTAATATACTTTACAGCCTGATGCTTTGCATGTCTTTGATTACAGCGAATGACTTTAAAAGTCTGCATTATATTTTTTTAAGGATGAAAACTGGATGTTTGGACAGGAACTAGGCCAGCGCCTGCGATTGGCAAGATGATTTATGCCCATTGATATGCGCTTTAATGAGTCTAAACTGCCAAGTGAGTCAAAAGGCACTTTAAGCGGTATTATGGATTAAAAAGGTATGAATTGTAATGCGGTACATCTGACTTTTTATATTTCATTACCCTTTCTCTCTCCTACAGAGGAACAGAGCGCAGTTTATATGAATTATCCCACCTCTTTGAAGCTCTGCTTGCACTATTTAATATTCCTTTGGATGTCGAATTTAATAACAACGTCCTTAAGAGTGGCATAATTTCTTTTCACTGCCCGGGTTACCTAATAATGGCATCAGGAAGAAAGATTTATGCCTGGAATTATATTGATGACTTTTAGTTAAAAAGCGAGAGAGGATTAGGTCTCTGGAGATAAATTCTGCCAAGAGACAAACTAATAATTGCATGTCAACAAGTTTGAGTTTGACGTGATTTATTCCAGTGCTCTTCTGTTGTATGTGATTTACTAAGTGAGGAAACAGACTGTTGTTTTTCACTTGATTAGCACATACATTAAGTC
The DNA here is from genome assembly GCA_903798115.1 of Danio jaintianensis. Lineage (NCBI taxonomy): Eukaryota > Metazoa > Chordata > Actinopteri > Cypriniformes > Danionidae > Danio > Danio jaintianensis. Next base: position 2,261,548 of record CAIGQV010016735.1, read on the forward strand.
CACATGTGACTTGGTGTCACAGAATAACAACTCTCCCTAAAGGTAACATCAGTTTAAATCCCATATAAAGGCCAGTCTTAACCCTTGAAGACCCAAATATATAAATATTTTCCTTTTTCCTTTATTTGTCATTATTGAAAGCCACTCACATGAAAATAAAGTAATATAGTAATTTATATTAAATACCATAGTGTTTTTTATTCATACTACAGTAAAGTATATTATTCTGTATTTATTATAGCATTTACAACACTATAGTGAACCTATAAACTTTAATAAATTCTGTAGTATACTTTCATTCAATTATTCATTTTCCTTCGGCTTAGTCCCTTTATTCATCAGGGGTCGCTACAGCGGAATGAACCGCCAACTATTCCAGCATATGTTTTACACAGCGGATGCCCTTCCAGCTGCAACCCAGTACTGGGAAACATCCAAACACACTCATTTACACACATACACTATGGCCAATTTAGTTTATTTAATTCACCTATAGCGCATGTGTTTGGACTGTGGGGGAAACCGGAGCACCCGGAGAAAACCCACGCCAACACGGGGAGAACATGCAAACTCCATACAGAAATGCCAACTGGCCCAGCCGGGACTCGAACCAGTGACCTCCTTGCTGTGAGGCGACAGTGTTAACCACTGAGTCACCGTGTCGCCCTATAGTTTAGTTTTTGTTTTTTTTACCACAGTAAACTGTGGTGTATCGCTGTATAATATACCATGTACTTGTTGAAAACTATAGTATTGGGTCATTTGTTTAGATTACTATAATAGTTGTGTTATCATAGCAACTATAGAATTACCACCACAGATTAATTCAAATACTATATTATATTGTTCAAAAAACACTACAGAACTTCCTATAAATAACTCTAGTATTTTGCATAGGAAAATGTTGTAATATTGCAACGTTGGGTTTGTGGGGCAGCAGAAATTCAGTGATTTACAAAATAACTTACAAAATCCTACAAATCATCAGAGCTCGGGAAACACTAACGAAATACATGTAATGGTTTTTAGTTATTTTAAATACAGAAACATAAGTAACTGTATTTCATTATAATTACATTGTAAATTGTGGTAATCAAATTGCATGTTACATTACAAGTAATATTCTAATTTCTGAGATATGGAATTTTAGATTTTTATCAGCAGTGTGTCATTATCATTATCATCAAAAAAAAAAAAATGCATTACTGATTACTTTTCAAAGGAGACCTATTATGGTCCTTTTTACAAGATGTAAAATATGTCTCTGATGTCCCTAGAGTGTGTAGTGAAGTTTCAGCCCAATCTACCACACAAATAATGTTTTTAACTCTTTAAAACAATTTATTATTATTATTATTATTATTATTATTATTATTATTATTATTTTGCATAAGTAAGTTTGGATAAATCTGCATCGATTAGAATAAAAGCTGATGATGTTTTACTGTCTCTAGTGTTGATTTCCGCCGAAACCTTGCAGTGAATTGTATGTATAGTTCTACAGTACATTGTAATATTGCAACATTGGGCCTTTGGGGCAGCAGAAATTCAGTGATTTACTAAATCTTTTATACAAATCATTCACAATGGTAAATGTGTTTTGATGGGAGTTTGCATAAATTCATAATTTGCATTGGTCAGAATAAAAGCTGATGATCTCTCTACACTCTCAGAAATAAAGGTACAAAATCACTGGGGCGGTACTTTTTTGTTCCTAACAGGTCCTTAAAGGTACCTATTAATTCCCAAAAAAGTAGAAATCTGTACCTCATAGTACCTTAAAAGTACAAAAGTGAACCTTAAAGGTACAAAAGTGTGCCCTGAAGGTACTAACGTGCAGCTGTAAAGTACAAAAGTGAACCTTTTGAAAAGGTACCGTCCCTGTGACAGATTTTGTACCTTTATTTCTGAGAGCGTAGTGTCTATTTGCTCTAAAACCTTGCAGTGAATTGTATGTATAGTTTTGAATTTCCAACAATATAGCAAGAGGCTTTTTTTTTTTTTTTTTCTTAGTGAATGCATGGTGTGCAGATTGTGAATTGACTGTCTACCTAATGTTTTTTTGTAGTTTAGACTAGCAAGTCCTTGCCTCGTGGTAGGACTCGTCTCTTAATTTCAGCCACCATGGAGAAAGGCCTCAGCTTGAATAGCATCTGTTTGTAGAGCCGCAGCAGGGAAGCATCTAAAACGCAAGGTTCACTTCATCTGAGAGAGTCGCACGGCCCTCACAATGCGTCCTTAATATGATCACACACTGTTACCTCAGTCTCCTCTGCTTCCCCAGCAGGGCTTCTGCTTTGTTTTACCACAATTTCACTTTACACCCAACGTGCCGAGCCCAGCTCTCTTTGAATTAACTCTCCGCTTTGCTGCTTGCCATCAGGAAATACTGCACCCCAATGTGTGGCTCTACAGGCAGAGACAAAGAGCCGACAGAAGACGAAATATCAGTGTAAATACCACAGTACCATCCAGCATCTCTCAAGCTTTTTCCACTTAACTGAGTCAAGTGATGGTCAATGAGTGCGGTAAAGATCTGGCTGAAGATTCCCATGACCTGCACATTGAAGGGTGAGACTCGTCTTATGCTAATGTACATCTGGAGATTTGTGCTTTTGGTCAATGCTGCAGCTTTTCCAGTTTTTAAATCAAGATAATTTGGTCACACTTTGATATAAGGTACAATTCCTGCTATTAAAAAAAACATACAAACATATAGCTCAATAGACTACTAACTTGCTACTTATTAAGTATATTAAAGGGGACCTATTTTTAGGGACAGACAGAATCTGTGGACATTTTTTGCTATATTTCTGCTGAGAATTTTGTAATAAAAATCTGCAGATTTATGCGTAATGATTTTAGGAGTATCATAACTAAAAAACGTAATATATGAAAAAACAAACAAACTTTTATTTAATGTTTACAATGCAAATCTAATTAGATCAGGGGTGTCCAAACTCAGTCCTGGAGGGCCGGTGTCCTGCAGATTTTAGCTCCAACTTGCTTTAACACACCTGCAGGGATGTTTCTAGAAAGCCTAGTAAGAGCTTGACTAGCTAGCCCAGGCGTGTCTGATTGGGGTTGGAACTAAACTTTGCAGGACACCGGCCCTCCAGGACCAAGTTTGGACACCCCTGAATTAGATCCACTTATTTGGTAAACAAAGCAAGTCTCTCATATAACAGATCTACTAAAAGACAGAAAATATTAGTTTACAAACTGTATTGTAAATAAATCATACGAACATTTTCATATTAGTCAATAATATTACTGAATTTAAAAACTGCATAAATATCCATTTACACACAATTTCACACAAGTAAATAAATAGACTCAATGATGAGCTAAAAATCTGCAGATTTCTGCGCATGCAGATTCCGTGTGGGCCTAGCTATTATGCACTTTTATAAGGGGTTTAAACACAGTTGTGTGGCAGCAGTGAGTGAACCAGCTTCTATTGGTAAAAATTGATTAATTAGATTTTTTATTATCACATTGTTCCCCATTGTCTTTATACATCACTTTGGCTGTTGTTGATGTAAGAATGTAAATTATCATTTGTTTATATTGCAAAACATGTCTTTTTCACCAAGAAGGATCATGCAGATTCCAAAGGCAGATGCCGATAAGATCAGGGATGGTTAATATGTGTGTGGACTTTGCGATATGGTCACATGTTGATTGGTCAGTTTGTGTGTCTCAGTATTTGGGCTTTGGTCACATGGTCAAGAAAGATAAAAAATAGGTGGTAAACTTTGCTCTTTCTCCTTTCCTGCTCTGGAGTCTATCTTCTCCGGTTCTATTGCTCTCTGGCTCTCTTTGGGGCCTCCTCTCTGTTCTTTGTCTCTCTCTCTCTCCCTCCCTCTGTCTCTCTCCCTCTCTCTCTCTCAGGTAACTTTAATTTACATTTAAGCTGGGGTACAATTAACATCATATTTTATACAGTTATTTTGTAACTATTTCAGTTGTAACCATAGAGAATTATTGTCATTAAATAATTTCATTTTCAAGTATTTGTGAATTACTTTTGATTTAACATCAACACTTAATTGCTGCATATTGCAAAACAATACAATCACATAACAGCATAGCTCTCCCACATTTGTAGCTATTATAACTGCCCTTATTTCCGTTTTGGTATAAGATTGCAGAAGGATGGTTTGACTAGAAATGTACAGTTTTCACCATCATACTGATAAACTTTTTAGTCATTCGACAGAACTACTATTTTAACCGCTGTAGTTAAATCGCCATCTTTACAGTGATAAATTAATATGACTTACTATATACTGTAAGTACAAGTAAAACACGTTTGTTTGGTTTTCTAATATAATATAATGAATACTGTTCAAAATGATCATTTAACAGCACAATCGCTCTACCTACTGTAGTCCTTCGATCCATCACTGATTAAAAGAACTTGCAGAAATTGTTATTTGTTTGCAGATGCATTTGGCTATTAAACAGCCTTCATCTATTTTTCAGTATGGCTGAAGTGTGTATGTACTCCGATTCCTAATGAATCTCCAAATGGCTTGTATCATAATAGCATTTCAGTTCATATTCATTCATTCATTCATTCATTTTTTTTCGGCTTAGTCCCTTATTTATCAGGGGTCACCACAGTGGAATGAACCGCCAACTATTCCAGCATATGTTTTACGCAGCGGATGCCCTTCCAGCGGATGCCCTTCCATGCCCTTTCACCCAGTACTGGGAAACACCCATAAACTCTCGCATTCACACACTCACTCATACACTACGGCCAATTTAGTTCATCCAATTCACCTATAGCGCATGTGTTTGGACTGTGGGGGAAACCGGAGCACCTGGAGGAAACCCAGGCCAACACGGGGAGAACATGCAAACTACACACAGAAATGCCAACTGACCCAGCCGGGATTCGAACCAGCGACCTTCTTGCTGTGAGGCGACAGTGCTAGCTAATGAGCCATCATGCCACCTCATATTCATGTCTATTTTTCCTTTTTTTTAGCTCTGATCCTAAAGTCTTTGATAAACATCATCTTTATGTTTGTTTTTTACACTGCTATATATTAAGCCTGTTGGAATTATCACGATCACCTCTTGTCACTGAGTTACTAATTAAGACAGTTTCTTTTGCGAGTTAATTTGATCCAGTCACAAGCAGTTTCTTAATTAACCCATCAGAAAGCTTTCTTTTGTTTTATTGACAGTTCTCTGTGTAATTCATACCAGAAATGCGCATTAAAAAGAGCCCACGGTTTATCTTTTACATTGACGTTCTTGGTAGACTCTTCAAAACACAGCTTACTGAGTGCACTTAAATCACAATTAACAAACAAGCGTTTGCAAGACCAAAAATCAGGTTTTAGAGATCACAAGGCAAGATCTTGAACGGTTTCCATAATTGATTCTCAATACAAAATGCCAAATGCGCACATTTATTCACTTTTGAGCAAAGGCCAGAACATACAGTTTAGCACACATCTCAACATGAGCACATTTCTGTAATTAAAATCAGTTTGACGCTTGAAAAGGTCCTACATGAATGTTAGTGTTCATTTTGTGTGTGTGTGTGAGCAAAATAATCAACACAGGCTTATTGTGAAAACGTAGCCCCGTATACATTTCTGGAGAGCGCGAATTATGTACGTATGGCTGCATTTCGTCTTTAAAATGAACGCTATGGGGCAGCATGATGCCGCCGACTGCTTCTGTTTTTTTTCGTGCTTACCAGCTGACAGCTTACCTCCGTGTGGACGGCTTTTCCGGTGTTACCAGTTTGCCCAGTGGCTTGCTGCGTACGTCGGCAGACCTGAGACGCAGAGAGGAGTTGACCGTGATGACAGGGTTCGAGTCTGGCAAAAAACGGTTTCAGAAAGCGGGTAAAACAAAAACAAAAGGCAAAAAATAAAATAAGTAAATAACAGGGTGAGAACACAGTAACATCTGAAAATGTGGTAAAAATCAGGTGGCCGTGAGGGCTTTTCTTTTTCTGGATTGCTTTTGAAAACACTGTCGGTTGGGTTTAGGGAAGGGGGTGGGTGGGGGTATCGGTCGGTCAGTCGGTTGGTCAGTCAGTCAGTCAACAGTGGCCTCTAGTGGAGAACAGCAGGCGCGAATGGCACTGGCGAGACAAATTTGAGATCTGAAAAGCGTACACAGCGGCCTCAGATGGATTCGCGAAAACAAAATCTGCAAAAAGACGTAGATCCTGGGACATATTTCACGCTCTCCAGAAATGTATACAGGGGTACGTATCCATAATAAGCCTGCAGGGTTCATACACATTTTTACTACTAAAATTCCATGACTTTTCCATGATTTTTCCAAGACTTTCAAGTAAATTTTCATGACCTAATGTTTCATGCAATGTCTACATGTGCGTGGTAAAAAAACAATACATGTTAAAATTTATTACAGCATGTCGTAAAACATGCAACAATCTATTTAGTTTCGGCTAATATTTATATCTATGTAAAATTGATTTAGATAATTCTCACACCGCACTAATAATGTGAGAGTATGTGATTGGCCAAGGACAGAAAAGTAGTAAAGACAACTAACCTATATACCTATATTCAAGTATACAGATATCTGTTTTCCATGACTTTTCCAAAACTTTGTGGGTTTTTCTGATTTTCCAAAACATTTCCAGGCCTGGAAAATTTTCCAGGTTTTCCATGACCGTATGAACCCTGAGCCTGGGTTGAAAATAATCTTAAATCAAAATGAAAAACAAGATTATTTTGCTTGTTTTAAGAAAAAACTCACTTCGTTTTGCCATATTATTTCTTAAAACAAGACAATATTTTTTGCTTGTCTAGAAAATGCTTCTTGATTTAAGAATTGTTTGTTTTTGAACTAGAAACAAGACAGAAAATCTAAAGAAGAAAATAATCTTGTGCACCACTGTATATTTTTTCTGCACTCCCTAGCCTGGTTAAATTGATATAATAAAGTACAATCAAACCAGGTACAAATCAGTGAATTATTGCAGCAAAACGAGTGTTAACTAAACCCATCTGACACTGAATAACACTATCTGTCCTTATCATCCTATTAAAAAAAAGCAGCTTCAGCCCGGCTGGAGTTTTTCTCAGTTCACTGAAGGACGATTTTGCTGGCTTGATACAAAACTACACAGCACCTTTAGTATGAAATATTGCAGTTAGCTTAATACATTCTATCCGATCTATAACCGAATCGCTCTGTGACTTTGTGTCAGTTTTAGATTTACTGCTGTTCTGATTTTATTCACTAGGAAAAAAAAACAGCTGAAGCCTTCAACATTTTCCAAGCATCTCTCTGGTTTTTTTCCAGAACAACCTGCTGTCCATCTATTCTGAAAGATAGAAAATTGAAGCGGAACAATTGCTTCTGGAGGTTATTTATCCCTTAATAAACAGTTGTTTGCCTTCAGGTTTTCCAGACACTTCATCTCGTTCATTTAACCCATCACACATTATTTTAACAGTGCCAGCGAGTGAGCATATGTACTCTATAGCGCTCTGTCTGCTAAAAAAGAGGAGCGATGGATGGTCTCATTATTGGCACTCTCGCTGAAGTGTGTCACATTAAAAGCACGCCTTCACACAAAACTATTACCATATGCTTAACTATATGCTGTTCACTATTCATGTTTACTGATGACATGTTTGCTTCTGAAGCAGATGGGCTAAAGAAGTGCCAAAAAAGAAAAGTTTGAGGACGGGTGTGGAGATTAGAGCGTCGGTACTTCATCAATAGTGGAGGAGCAGAGATCAGTCAGAGCTGTTCTGGATTAAAGCATTGATTTCTTAATTGGATAGTAGTTTGTTCAATATCCTCATTGTAACAGCAGCATGTTTAGGAGGTCTATTATACAGCATGCTAATGTCAACAGGTGAATGAACACAGATACACATCTCAGAGTCTATAATGTCACCTGTGAATAATACACTCTAAAACTAAATGTTGGGTTGTTTTAACCCAACATTGAGTAATTGTGGACAAACCCATTGGTTCATTTCATTTTCCTTTGGCTTAGTCCCTTTATTCATCAGGGGTCGCCACAGCGGAATGAACCGCCAACTTATCCAGCATACATTTTACACAGCGGATGCCCTTACAGCTGCAACCCAGCACTGGTAAACATCCACACACACTCATTCACACACACACACTCATACACTACGGCCAATTTAGTTTATTCAATTCACCTATAGCGCATGTGTTTGGACTGTGGTGGAAACCGGAGCACCCAGAGGAAACCCACGCCAACACGGGGAGAACATGCAAACTCCACACAGAAATGCCAACTGACCCAGCCGGGACTTGAACCAGCGACCTTCTTGCTGTGAGGCGGCAGTGCTAACCACTGAGCCACCGTGCCGCCCCTTGGTTGATATAAAAAAAAGTTATTTAAATATGATTTAAAAAATAATAACCCAATGTGGGTTTGTTTATTTCACCCAATGTTGGGTTAAAACAACCCAGCATTTTATTGTGTTTAGAGACACAAAATATCTCATTCATTTTATCTATAGATTCAATCAATTAATCAATCAATCAACCAATAAAATAAATAAAATAAAATAAAATAAAATAAAATAAAATAAAATAAAATAAAATAAAATAAAATAAAATAAATAAATAAATCTTAAGTCAGTAAATTAAATAATTAGGCTCTGGCAGCAAAAGTAAATACATAAATCAATCAAT
>CAIGQV010016735.1:2278256-2296383 GCA_903798115.1 Danio jaintianensis
TTATTTTCTTAAAGGTTCAGTGAAATTAAAATAACGTTTTTTAGATGTTATATCAGTATGTTAGTCTTCAAGGATATCTGTAAGCTAGTGTGGTACAAAACAGTTACACAATTCACGTTTAGAAGATATAAAACTGTAAAGCTTGCAGTTTGTCATTTCCGCCTAAATGGATCAAGGTTTTTCCACGTCACCTCATACTTCAGTTTCTCATCAAATCTTGACCAATCAAATGCTCTCTAGTATCTGACATTCCCCGCCCCCTTAAAGTTGTTTCTCATTTAATGGGCTTGAGCTAAACCACTCACTGGCAAAGCTGTGAGAATACAAAATGCTATTGGCTGCTTTTTTTTAAAGGGGGGGAGCTACTCTATGCCCCACCCTCTCTTCGTTTTTCAGTTGAGATTACGTCAAACATCTAATTAAAAATGCACATTTCAAAGCACTTCACGGGACCTTCAAGTATAGTCAGCTAATCGCTTTAAAACCAACAAGCATGCTCACGTTTTAAAAGTAAATAAAACTAATTACTTTAAAAGCGACAAGTTTACTCACTTTTTAAGTTAAGTCAACTAATTGCTTTAAAAGAAATGACTTTACTTAAGTAAGGTCAACTAATCAACTTTTTACATTGTAAAAGCTATATACTGCATTTCATATATATTTCGCTTATTGCCATTTAGTTTTACCACAATGACCTTCAATTAAACTTTAAATAAAAGGTCTGAGTAGAATACCCAATGTTCCAGATAGTATTTTGCATTACTCTGCAATATTAAGACATTTAAATCTATGTGCTCAGGCAAGAGTGTAGAAAAGGAGATAAGACTGGAGGTACTTATACAGCCGAAGCAGAATCTGTGAAAGGTATTCAGAGAAACATTAATCAATACAAATTACTCCAGAGGTTTCTGGTGCGATTGTGAAATATATGAAACGGAGAAAGACAATAGAAATGCTGATTCAGTTCAGTCGGCCTCCATTCATTGTTTTCAATTGACTTGAAATGCTTTATTAAATCTAACAGGTTTCATTTTTTTTAAGTAAAGTCAACTATTGTAATTGCTCTAAAAGCAAAAGTCAACTAATCTCTTTAAAATTAATGGGTTTGATCACTTTTAAAGTGTAGTCAACAAATCACCTTAAAAGTAATGCATTTACTCGAGCCGATTCGAATGTTATCAGTCGATTGAATGGGCATTATCAGTGGTTTATCAGCTGATAGATATGGGCCAGTAGGGGCCTACTGTGCCTACTGGTAGGCTCAGAAGGCTGTTATCAACCATGCACATGGTTAATCTGCTGTTCTCGCGTAAATCCAGCAGAGGCCGCTCCGATTGACCTGCCCTCCTCCTTTCCTAAACCCAACGGTCATTATTTTTTCAAAACCACCGATTAACCCGCCCTCCTCCTTCCCTAAACCCAACCGTCAGTTTTTTTCAAAAACACCGATTAACCTGCCCTCCTCATTCCCTAAACCCAACCGTCTGTTTTTAAAAAAGCAATAAAAACAAATTACTTTTTTTTTTAACTTTTTTGGCTTTTGTCTTTCCTGCTTTCTGAAACCGTTCTTCGCCAGACTCGAAGTCCGTCATCGCTGTCAACTCAGCACCCCATCACAAGTCTGCCGACATACACGGTGAGCCATTGGAGAAACTGATAACAGCTGAAAATCCATTCATATGGAGGTAAGCATGTATACCACCACGCAGCGTTCGTTTTAAAGACAAAATGCAGAATGAGCCTATGCTGATTATTTATTAAATTATATTATTTCCCATTAAGTGTATTTTATTAACGTCCACCCCTACCCCAACCGTCACAGTAATGTAAAAACAGATCTGGATCTGAACTCTTCTCTATTAGTATAGTTGATAAATTATGTGCATGGTTGATAACAGCCTTCTAAGCCTACCAGTAGGCGCAGTAGGCCCCTACTGGCCCATATCTATCAGCTGATAAACCACTGATAACGCCCATTCAATCGACTGATAACATTCGAAGCGGGTGTTTACTCACTTTATTAAGTAAAGTCAACTTATAGGTGTACAGTTTTTTAAGTATAGTCAACTAATCGCTTGAAAAACAACAAGTTTATTCACTTTTTAAAAGTAAAGCCAACTAATTGCTTTAAAATAAATGACTTTACTTGCTTTTTTAAGGTCAACTAATCAATTTTTTTTACAGTATAAACACTATTTACTTAAAGTGCATTTTGCCATTTAGTTTTACTAAATGACCTTCAATTAAACTAAAATACTAAAATTGTATTTTGCATTACTCTGCAATATTAAGACATCTAAATCTATGTGCTCAGCCAAGAGTGTAGAAAAGGAGATAAGACTGGAGGTACTTATACAGCCGAAGCAGAATCTGTGAAAGGTATTCAGAGAAACATTAATCAATACAAATTACTCCAGAGGTTTCTGGTGCGATTGTGAAATATATGAAACGGAGAAAGACAATAGAAAGGAGACATTCTCTGCTGATTCAGTTCAGTCGGCCTCCATTCATTGTTTCAATTGATTTAATGTGCTTTTCAGAACATCGGCCGCATGTTTGCTTCAAAAGGCTTTATTAAATCTAACAAAGCGTGTGGTTTTGATGTTGTGTCCTCCAGGATGGTGGGCTGATGCTGTAAATCACAACTAAGAATTGCCTTTCAGGAGGTTTGGGGCACAAAGTGGCTTGGCGGATTAGTTGCAAACTGTTCCCGGATCAGGCAAAGTGATAAACCAATGTATACCCAAAGGTGGATATTGTACTTACATCAGGAGGTGCAGTAAACTGCTTTATCCCGAAGGCTAAGTGCTGTTCTCAGATCAGAGAGAGAGCTCTGAGCAGTTTAATCCCGAGAGGTTACGCCTGCTCTTAGATGGAGGAACACAATGGATGCTTTATCTTGAGATGTTTCGCTGAGAACACAATGGACTGTTTATCCCAACGGAGACACTCCTGTGGCGACATAATGAACTGCTGGCTTTTAAAGCTCTGAACGCAGTCAACTGATTTTTCTCTGGAGGTAAATGCCATCAGCGTATATCCTTCTTATGCCTGGAGAGTACTGTAAATCTGCTTTTGGGCCACTTGTGCTGTGGGAAATGAAGGGAAATGTTATCAGCTATTAGATTGGCATATTGCAGTATACATTTTTTGGTTGCGATAATAGCTTTTATCACACTATACAATATTATTACACAACTCTTTTGAATACTAGCTTCTGATTGGTCAATCACAACATTCCTAGGTACAGTGTAAAACATATCTGTTAAATAACAGTTTCTGTATTTTGTGATTCACAAGTGTTTTCTGTTTATTTACGGTTGTGAATTTCATTATGGGATGTTGATCTCTGCTCTGTCCACTTTTGATTTAGAAAGTGACTTTTATTGACATTTTAGTTGTTTGAAATAATATATAGGGAAATAAGTCTGTAAAATAACAGAAAATGTCCTGGCAGTTTATTACCAGGTTTTTGTAGCGTAATATACAACACCAACCCAGACAATATAACACTTTAAACTACTAAAAATGTCAATAAAAGGAACTTTTTAAAACTTTTCAAGGTTAAAAGTTGTAAAAAAGATCAAGGTCCCATAATGCAATTCATTCATTCATTGATTTTCCTTAGGCTTAGTCCCTTTATTTATCAGGGGTCGTCACAGTGGAATGAATCGGCAACTTATCCAGCATATGTTTTACGCAGCGAATGCCCTTCCAGCTGCAACCCAGTACTGGGAAACATCCATACACTCTCGCACTCACACACATACACTACGGCCAATTTAGTTAATCAATTCACCTATAGCGCATGTGTTTGGACTGTGGGGGAAACCGGAGCACCCAGAGGAAACCCACGCCAACACGGGGAGAACATGCAAACTCCACACAGAAATGCCAACTGACCCAGCCAGGGCTCGGACCAGCGACCTTCTTGCTGTGAGGTGACAGTGCTAACCACTGAGACACCGTGTCGCCCCCCCCATAATGCAATTCAAATGCAAAAACATGAATCACAAAATACAGAAAACTGCTAATTTACAGATTATTTTTTACAGTGTATGCTATTCTGCAATTCACTGAACTAATAGTTTGGGCTCATCCGGGTACTACAAATCATCTTAACAGTTAGTGAATATATATATATAAAATAGCTAAAAAATATAAATATTTTATAGCTAAAAAGATAATGAAATCACTCTGCTCTTGACAGAATAACTATATTGTTCAGCAATGGTTAACCTTTTTTTAATGCAAACAGTGAAGATTATATACAGTATGCAGTGTTATTTGATTATATTTATTAGTGAAAACTACTTTTAGGTACACTGAAAAAATTGGATTTTCATTGGATTCACTTTTCATTGGATTTACTCAGTTTCTTTAAGGTAAGGGGTTGCAAACAATTTATATGGGCTAAATTTAAACAAACAAATTAAGTTGAACATTACTCAATTTAATTTGAATTCAGCCCATATAAATTGTCTGCAACCACTTACCTTAAAAAATTGTAAATCCTATTTAAAAGTTAATAGTGAATCATATTCAGCGTGCATGAAAAACTTGAAAATTGTACTATTAGTGGGAGCACAGGGCACAAAGTAACGCAGGGTAAAATAGACTTTTTAGGTATTTGCTCAGGGTTAACCATGGCACGCTTCCAAGGTTTTCACCACAGTGTCGGCAGACGTCTTCCTGCTAATTAATTAAAAAGTTCGGCGAAATTTGGATGAGAAACACAGGAGAAACCATTTTTGCAGCATAAGAGTATTTTTTATTCTAGTCGATATTTTTTTATTTAAAAAAAATCTGTGACAGTATGTGGGGGAAATCTTATATTGTTGTGACGACCGTCTTCTAGGCTAAAAGATGGAACCATTTTGAAAGATGTGAAATACACACAGTGACTGCCAGCCAGTTTTGAGGAAAACACGACACAGCGGGGTTAGTTGTAACAGGGTGTTACAATTAAGCCACACACTGTTGGACACCAATTAAACCAATAAAATAATCTTTTGAATTTTGAGTGTAATGTTGAGAACTTTTTATATAGAAAATGTTTTTTAATAGAAAATATTTTGTTTAATAGAAAAAAAATGATAATTTTATTGCTAATAATGCAAATAAATGCATTGTATAATAATGGATAAATGGATAATAATGCAAATAAATTCAAATGTGTTTATCCAATAAATAAATAAATAGATAAATAAATAAACATACTGTGCTATGTAGAATAAAAATAAGTTGAGCCAATTACTGAGGAAATATAGCCTCAGTACACTCAGTACACTATATACTATTTAAAGTAAACTGAATTTAAATTAATTGTGTAAACTCTGACTTTATAAGCACGTGTTACAACTAACCCTCTGTCTGTTACAACTTGCCCCGCAGGTGGGGTAAATAGTAACATTTTTACTCCTGGCACTTTTTGAAACCATAGGTCCGGCGATCATACTTTCAGCGCTCATTTGTAGGAGAGGCTTGTGTTTTGTTGGTAAATATGGTTTGTCTAACCCCATTACTTTGTTCATTATTATGGCCAAACCCAAAAAGTGTTACTTTGTGCCCCGCTCTCCCCTATCTTTGCTATATTGTATTAATTTTATTTTACTATTTTGCTTGTAGAGTTTTTGTTTTCTTGTTGTTTTATATTGACAGTGTTTTTTTTACTGAACAAATCATATATCAAACCATACCGAAATCATAACCCAAAACCAAACCAAACCGTGAGACGTCTGTATGGACCCTTTTCACATTTGCGGGTTTCTCAGTAGCGCAAGTCGTCATAGTTGGTAAACTTAGAGCGCAGTGAATGCGAGAGTACAACAAATCTTTTTTACAATCCTATTTACTGAAATAATAAAACAAAAACGCCACGATTTGTGTTATCAAGACTTTCAGAGAAAGGAAAAAAAACAGTGTGAGACTGATAACGGCAGCCAGAAGAGAGAATAATGTCAGATTTACTGTCCTGCCCCCATAGACACTGCATTACAAACACCTTACACAAGCAGTAATTTATTTTTTGTAATTTGATGCAAAGATGATATAATACATACATAAATACATATAAATGTTCATACATTGTTTTAAAAATCTAAATATTAAAAACTTTCAAGGATTTAAGATGCTGATGTCTTGTGGAAAGGGTCCCTAGTTTCTACGCAAATTTTATAACTCTGGTGATGACTTTTTTTAATGAGCACATTTTATTTCTGAGAGTGTCGTGTAATTGGCTTCTTTGAATCCACATCATTACTTATGGGTCACATGAAGGCAGATCCTCACAGACATGTAGCCTGCTGCTTCAACACGATCCCCTGAGCGACTGCGTTCTTCGTGCAAAAGCCACATGATGAATTTAGACCCAGACTTCCTCGTAATGGCTGCATAGAGAGGCTAAATGTGCAGGGAAGTGGTGCAGCAACGCTCTCGCTCTTAGTGCCAAGAAAAGAGCCTTTCCAGTACACTCAATCCCGAAGGTCGAACTTAAACAGAGCCTGTTAAATCACCTGCTTTACATAAGACACTTCTTTTCATTACCACCGAACCCGTGAACATCCTGAATGGTAGAACTTACTAAATGGATAATTACGATTGCTGGAAGGACAGTGAGGATCTTTTTGTAATTTTTAGCCAAAAGAAATGTGGGATTTATTTTGAGGTGCTTTACTGGTACAGTCACTGGGTGGAATCTGTAAGAGTTTTCATTAGAAACAGTTGAAGTGAGAATTATTCGCCCTCCTGTATTTTTTTCTTTTTCAAATATTTCCCAAATGATGTTTAACAGATTCAGGAATTTTTCACAGTATTTCCTATAATATTTTTTCTTCTGGAGAAAGTCTTATTTGTTTTATTTCGGCTAGAATAAAAGCAGTTCTTAATTTTTTTAAAGCCATTTTAAGGTCAATATTATTAGCCCCCTCAGCAATATTAGTTTTGGATTGACTACAGAACAAACCACTGTTATATAATGACTTGCCTAATTACCTAATGCCTAATTAGCCTTTAAATATCACTTTAAGCTGAATGTAAGTATCTTGAAGACTATCTAGTCAAATATTATGTACTGTCATCATGGCAAAGAGAAAATAAATTAGTTATTAAAATATTATGTTTAGAAATGAGCTGAACAAATCTTCTTTCCGTTAAACAGAAACAAATATACAGGGGGGGCTAATAATTCAGGAGGGCTAATAATTCTTCAACTGTAGATGTACAGTATGTCAGGGGAAATATTCCAATCTTTCAGGAAAAGAAATGAAGAAAGATAATAGTATGATGTATTAGAAGTTAGAAGATAGTTAGAATGTTAGGAGCATTTTTTTTTTTGAAAGATTCTCCAATATTATTAAGAACATCTCATAAAAAATATATTGAGCCTTTATATAATATAAAACATTCATTTTTTTAATTAACTGAAAATAAGTTAAAAGACAAAAATGTAGTTCTCAGACTGAATTACAGTCCAAGTTTAAAGAATATGCAGATATATAGTGTTTGGACTATCAGCAGTGAAAATTAAACCACACTGAACTGAACTAAACTTCAACTCTGAAAACTGGACTGACACGATTTCATTTTCAATTTACTAGAACCTCTATGTTAAGCTGCTTTGACACAATCTACATTGTAAAAGCGCTAGAGAAATAAAGATGAACTGAATTGAGTATTCTAAATAACATCCCAGTTTTGCCTTTGATGTTAACTTGTTAAATATTAATATATAATATATTTTTTATAATATAATATTTGATTTGCTCTGCAAACTAATGATGACATTTCTTCTAAATTGCTATGGTAAAATATAAATACAGTCATAGAGAATGAAATGAAAATAGCAATTACAAAAAGATGCCATATATTCACATATTCATTTTAAGACAGCATAATACCAATGTTTTTAGTTTTAGAAGAGTCAAGAAAGCTAAATTAGGTGGAACTTCCCTTATTTTCTATCATGACATTTTTTCAGGCAATATAAAGTATTAAAATATAACCTTATTTTGAAGTTAATGAAGTATAATGAAGTTAAAATTTCTTTATTCTGTTGAGCACATAAGAACATATTTTTATACTGATATTCTGAAACCTGTAACAATTGACTGTAATAGTAGGAAAAACAAATGCTATGGAAGTCAATGGTTACAGGTTTCCAGAAAGAAATAGGTTGTGACAAGTGAAGAGTAAGTAAATGATGACAACATTTTCAGTTTTGGGTGAACGATCCCTTTAAAATGACTAAAAACAGACTGCTAAAACACTGACTATAAGGATGCACTCACACTAGGCTATCTGAACCATACCCGGGTGAGTTTCCCGGTTTGTTTGACAAGTGTGAGTGCTCCGAATCGGGTGAAGTTGCGGTTCAGTTGGCCGGCCCTGGCCCGGTTGGAAGAGGTGTGGTGTGCCACAGCACGGTTCGTTTAGGCTTTGGCACGGTACGCTTGTAGTGTGAGTGCAAAGCGTGCTTAAGTGCGAAACTGAAGACGTGACATCACTTTTAAGGGACCGTTTCATATGGATTTATTAATCATTCTTACTTTTCAATGAACGCAAACTGTCATAGTTTATTGAAGATGCAAACCCCTCGCTGCATGTCAGCTGCCACCTTCAGCAAACCTCATAATACCTGCAGCACGACGACTTTTATGATCATTTATGAGAGTCAAAAGTCGTGGATCTGTTCAGCAAAATATTTGACTGCGTGCCACTGCATCCCAAACGACAAAAAATAATACTAAAAGATATAACTAAAGCAATGTCCACTGTGCTGAGCGAGAGCGCTTCTCTTCTGTTAAACTGAACAGTCGCATCATCGATGACGTAAGCGTGCTCCGGCTAGGAAGATAAAGATGCAATGTGAGTGCAGGCCATCGGGGGAGAGGGGAGGGGGGACAATCGTGCTTCGGCACAGTTCAAGGCAACTGTACCTAGTGTGAGTACGCCCTAATACACTGACTGCAAATAGTAGGAAAAACAAATGCTATGGAAGTCTGTGAGAAGTGAAGGATAAGTAAATGATGACAACATTTTCAATTTTGGGTGAACTACCCCTTTAAAATGACTAAAAACAGACTGCTAAAACACTGACTATAATACACTGACTCAGGGGCTTAGCAACCGGGGGGGACAGGGGGGATACGTCCCCCTCACTTTTAGAGACAGACCATTTAGAAACAGGGTTATTAATAATTATATGAACGTAAACTTTTGGATCTCATTCAGCTGTCCCCCCCCCCCCCACACACATTTAAAATGTCTGCTATCCCCCTGCAATGACTGCAATAGTAGGAAAAACAAATGGTATGAAAGTCTGTGAGAAGTGAAGGATAAGAAAATGATGACAACATTTTCAATTGTGGGTGAACTACCGCTTTAAAATGACTAAAAACAGACTGCTAAAACACAGACTGCAATAGTAGGAAAAGCAAATACTATGGAGGTCAATGGTTACAGATTTCTAGACAGAAACAGGTTTGTGAGTAGTGAAGGGTAAGTAAATGATGACAACATTTTCAATTGTGGGTGAACTACCCCTTTAAAATGACTAAAGACAGACTGCTAAAACACTGACTATAAAAATAATGAAAAATGAATTATTTATATGTCTGAAACAAATTTCAGGAATCCATCAATAGCTTTTTGCACCCAGGTGGTGTACTTTGCGACATCCATCTCCACGGGTTAACACTTAACCAGCTGAACTTTGACCTCTTGATTGAAAGCATGCAAACAGTGACAAAGCATGCAAACACAAATAAAAATTGACGCGTCCGTCCCATTGGGCAGTTTGGTTTGTTTACAGGTTTACACAGGTATTCAGTGCAGACTCTCCTTCAGACAATTATGAAAGATTAATGGCATCAGTACTGTCGTTTCAGCACGTCCTCAGATGAGGTATTTGAGTTGGTAAACAGCCTGTTCTCTAATGTACCGCGTTCTTGTATATATGAGCACATTTTTTCGACACCAACAAAACAAACATGATTGATAGTCAAGCAGGTCTAGGAGCCGTGGCCATAACAAATGGCACAATTAGCATAATATATTCAGCCCCAGACATTCTGAACAATATCTCTGTTATGTTTTATTATCCCAATGTTTTCACATAACCTTATATGTAATACTGTGGAAAAGGGGCATTGGTTGTTGATCCTCTTTTTTATTCTGTTCTTGGCTGTGTATGATTTATAGGAACACAGCGATGGAGAGACAAACTGTATTTCCTTGCAGTATTTTACATTCTTGTCCGACTTTTTTGCTTGTCAACACGGTTGCAAAAAGAACGCATGTATAAAACATAATACCTCCAGACCACTGTGTCATCTACTGTACTGTAAGTTATACCTCAAAAAAAACAAAACATGGAAAGACAGATTCTAAACAGATTTTTTTTTTTTGTCAAATTAAACCATATCTGACTCCGTACACCACAACAAATATTCGTAAATTAGCAGTTTTTCATATTTTTTGATTTGTGCTTTTATTAAGTTTTCCCCCCATTCATTTATCCTTTTCAATTGCATTATGGGAAGCTTTCTTCCAATAGCTTTTAACCTCGAAAGGCATGTAGACATGGTCAAGACGATCAGCTGCAGTTCAAACCCAGCATCAGAATGGGGAACAAAGGTGATTTAAGTGACTTTGAACGTGCCAGATGGGCTGGTCTGAGTATTTCAGAAACTGTTGATCTACTGGGATTTTCATGCACAACCATCTCTAGGGTTTACAGAGAATGGTCCAAAAAAAAGAAAAGTGGCAGTTCTGTGGGCGCAAATATATATTATATTTATTATATTTATATAATATTTTCTACTGATATTTTCTTGCCACACTTTGGGCCCATTAATACCAATGGAGCATTGTGTCAATGCCACAGCCTACCTGAGTATTGTTGCTGACCATGTCCATCCCATTATGACCACAGTGTATCTTCTGATGGCTACTTCCAGCAAGATAACGCACCATGTCATAAAGCGCAAATCATCTCAGACTGGTTTCTTTAACATGACAATGAGTTCACTGTACTCAAATGGCCTCCACAGTCATCAGATCTCAATCCAATAGAGCACCTTTGGGATGTGGTGGGACGGGAGATTCACATCATGGATGTGCAGCCGACAAATCTGCAGCAACTGCGTGATGCTATCATGTCAATATGGACCAAAATCTCTGAGGAACATTTCCAGTACTTTGTTGAATCTATGCCACGAAGGATTAAGGCAGTTCTGAAGGCAAAAGGGGTGCAACCTGGTACTTGTAAGGTGTACCTAATAAAGTGGCCGGTGAATGTATATTACAGTACAAAAGTTTGTAATAAACTGCCAGTACATTTTCCTTTATTCTATAGACTTATTTCTCTCTATATTATTTCATATACATTACATTATTTCAAATGACTAAAATGATAAAAACAAAAGTCACTTTGTTAAACTGTAGAGTTGAATTTTCAACATCAAAAGCTGACAGAGCAGAGATCAACATAAATAAGCCCAAAACACTTGCAAATCACAAAATACAGAAACTGTTAATTAACAGATATGTTTCACACTGTATATTTCTTGCTCTTGGTCAGCTTGAACTGCTCCAGTCAAACTCCATATGATACGTTCAGTAAAGATGTCATTTTGACCGGCCGATGAATACCAAATGCTCTCCTTCGCACCAGCATCAGGAAGCAACCATCACATCTTTTGTCTGGAGGGTTTTTTTAAAGACAAATTTCCACTGCATCACAGTCCATATCCAAAAAGGCAAGAATAAAACATACTCTGTAATCTCTGTAATCTCAAATCAAATGCCATTCAGAAACACACACCTCGGTCTTCAGCGTGTCTCAGTGTGCATTTTACTCTGCTAAAAAGACCAGCATACCAGAGAAAAAAAAATGGAGAATCACAAACTAGCACACTTTCAATTGATGAATTATTAAAAAATGCATCTGTAAAGTCTATAAATCTTCAAACTTACAGGGTTAGCTCAGCCAAAAATGAAGATTCTGTAATTACTCACCTTAATGCTGAGACCTTCATCTTCAGAAAAGCAAATTAAGGTATTGTACACTCACCGGCCACTTTATTAGGTACACCTTACTAGTACCGGGTTGGACCGCTTTTGCCTTCAGAACTGGCTTAATCCTTCATGGCATAGATTCAACAAGGTACTGGAAATATTGCTCAGAGATTTTGGTCCATATTGACATGAAAGCATCACGCAGTTGCTGCAGATTTGTCGGCTGCACATCCATGATGCGAATCTCCCGTTCCACCACATCCCAAAGGTGCTTTATTGGATTGAGATCTGGTGACTGTGGAGGCCATTTGAGTACAGTGAACTCATTGTCATGTTCAAGAAACCAGTCTGAGATGATTTGTGCTTTAAGACATGGTGCATTATCCTGCTGGAATTAGCCATCAGAAGATGGGTACACTGTGGTCATAAAGGGATGGACATGGTCAGCAACAATGCTCAGGTAGGCTGTGGCATTGACATGATATAAATAATAACAATTGGTACTAATGGGCCCAAAGTGTGACAAGAAAATATCAGTAGAAAGTATTTTATTAATACAATAAATATTATATATATTTGCGCCCACAAAACTGCCACTCACGGGATATTTTCTCTTTTTCGGACCATTCTCTGTAAGCCCTAGAGATGGTTGTGTGTGAAAATCCCAGTAGATCAGCAGTTTCTGAAATACTCAGACCAGCCCGTCTGGCAGCAACAACCATGCCACGTTCAAAGTCACTTAAATCACCTTTCTTCCCCATTCTGATGCTCAGTTTGAACTGCAGCAGATCGTCTTGACCATGCCTACATGCCTAAATGCATTGAGTTGCTGCCATGTGATTGGCTGATTAGAAATTTGCATTAATTGGCAGTTGGAAAGGTGTACCTAATAAAGTGGCCGGTGAGTGTAGCTCCTGCATAAACAGCAAGGGTCACAAGATGTTCAAAGTCTAGAAAAGAAACCAAAAATACTGTCAGTGTGACTTCAACTATCATCATATCAAGCTCCAAGAACACTTTTGCACACAAAAAAAAGGTGTAAAATTGAATTTGTTCACCTATATCTTCCTCTTCAGGTCAGCATGCATGTTTACTACAAGCCATAAGGATATGTCGTAGTAAACACACACCCTGATGACTTGATGCAGGAGAGAAGATGTAGTGTATATTTTTGCGGAAAGTATTCATGGAGCTTTGTATGATTACAGTTTAACCACTGAAGTCACACTGAATATTTTGACAATGTTTTTGGACCCTTGCTGTCTATCAAGGATGACGGAGCTCTCAAATTTCATATACAATAACTTAATCTGTGTTCTGAGAATGAACAAAGGTGTCAGGGGTTGGGAATGACATGAAGGTGAGTGATCAATAACAGAATATTCATTTTTGGCTGAACTAAACTTTTAAAGGGCAATACTGTATGTAGAAACCTTTGTTATTATAGCAACACCGGCGGTCAATCAGTGAACTACAGCCACTGCTCATTTATTCAACGTGCCACAATGTTTATTAACAGTTTCCATATTTCGTGATTCACAAGTGTTTTCAGTTTATTTACAGTTGTGAATTGCATTATGGGATGTTGATCTCTGCTCTGTCGCATTTTGATGTTGAAAATTCAACGCTACAGTTTAACAAAGTGACTATTATTGACATTTTAGTAGTTTCAAATAACATAATGTATAAGAAATAATATATAAGTCTGTAAAATAATGGAAAATGTGCTGGCAGTTTAATACCAGGCTTTTGTAGCATAATATACAACACCAACACAGACGATATATCACTTTAAACTATTAAAAAATTTAATTAAAGTCACTTTTTCAAACTTTTCAAGGTTAAAATTTGTTGGAAGATAGATTAAGGTCTAATAATGCAATTGAAAAGCATAAATAAATGAGTATAAAAATACATTTACAAATATTTTATAGTGCAATAGAACCTTAAAGTTATTTTTTATTCTTTAATTAGAAGTAAAAATAAGTTTAAAATACCCAGATGAACATGCAGACACGTCCACATTGCTCAGAGTGATAAATCTGGCCACACTCTTGCCTCTCAGTAACAAAACACACATACACACACACGCACACACACACCACACACAAAAGAACAATTCAGAAAGCATCTCATTTTACATGCATCTAATTTATCTATCTATTTGCATCTAATGATAGTTTGATTATAAAGTATATATCTGAAGAATGACAGACTACAGAGATCTGGATATATGAGTCTACTGTAGTTTTAACTAATCTCTTTTTTATTTTTATTTTTGCATGGAAATTTGACATTACAGTACAACACAGCTTCAGCATTATCCTAAACAATGTACGACTTCATTTGTATGAGTCAGCGAACAGAAGAGAGTCTCTCAGGAGCCTAAACCTCATATACTTTTGATATTCTCTGCAAAAACATCCTGAGTGCTTCACATTAAAATAAGGCCCTCAAAAAGTCAGGGAAGGTCTTTCCTTTTTAAAGTTTCATTGCAATCTGTTCACACATTGGCAGTAAAAATGCAATATACATGAAAAATCTTACATACAGCCTTTTAAAAATAAAGCCTCCGATATGGGGGGGGGGTTACAGTAATGCTGTAGAAGAGCCATTTTCAGTTTTCTGGTATTTGGATTTTCCAGAAGAAGTCTTTTCTTAATTTAATTAACCTCTAAAAAAAATCTAAAAAGGGGCGTCACGGTGGCGCAGTGGGTAGCACAATCGCCTCACAGCAAGAAGGTCGCTGGTTTGAGCCTTGGCTGGGTCAGTTGGCATTTCTGTGTGAAGTTTGCATGTTCTCCCCGTGTTCGCGTGGGTTTCCTCCGGGTGCTCCGGTTTCCCCCACAAGTCCAAAGACATGCGCTATAAGTGAATTGGGTAAGCTAAAATTGTCCGTAGTGTATGTGTGTGAATGAGAGTGTGTGTGTGTTTCCCAGTGATGGGTTGCAGCTGGAAGGGCATCCGCTCCGTAAAACATGTGCTGGATAAGTTGGTGGTTCATTCCACTGTGGCGACCCCAGATTAATAAAGGGACTAAGCCGAAAAAGAAAATGAATTAATGAATGAAAATCTAAAAAGCCTTATTCTACTTTACATAACCATTTGTGCAATCACAGGTTCTGCAACATTTTTCTTTTGAATGCCTGACTAAAATATTTTGTTGACTGTAAGTAACATTGGAGCTACATTATAGTCATGTTCCCTTAAAAGAGCAATTAGTTATAGTCAGGGCTTGACATTAACTTTTTTGATCACAAGCCACTGTGGCTAGTAGTTTTCCAACGTTACTAGCCACCCGGCATTTTCACTAGCCACAATTTAGTTGTTAGGAAAATATATTTTCTATGCATAAATTACTTGATTGAAATCATTTATGTCCACATGCCTCCTCTTTTGTGTGTTGTTGTGACCTTGCTCAATGAGGATGAGCAAATGTGTTGGGGTTTCATAGTGTCACATTGCAATTAGTTTTATTTCACATGACTGTTAAGGGCTCAACACTAAGGATTTAACAATTTTCTCTCTGGCCACACCAAACTCATTATTTCCTTGCCAAAAATTTTAAATAGTGTCAAAACAAGCTAAATATAGCAGTATACATGCACTTTTTATTCAACAAAAATGTTCTTAAAAAAACAATTGACATTTAAAAAAATTATTTTCATGTATCTAAAACTATACACAGTAGTCTGTCCTGGCTAAAGGTCCCAGATCACGTTAACTATACATAAATGGATAATTAATCTCCTATTAGAGCAATGTTATTGTAAAGGATGATAATTAAACCATATTAATAAAAATAACTGCAAGCAAAAGAAAGCAGGTGAAAAACATTCTGTGTGCGATAATGAAAGGATGATCAGGCGCACACGGTTAACGTTAGGCATGTCAATTATCTGTTCAAAGAATGGTTAAAGCGAAAGCGGCAACCGCTGTTGCTTACAAAAAGTCTCAAGCTCTTGAAAGCAGCAGGACTGTGGGTGCTTTTGTGCACAAACAGTGTCAGATTTGACCCGTTCACGAAAATGAATAAAAAAAGCTGTATTCTGCTTGCTAGACTAAATCAGACTAAAATACATTTTAGTTATGTCTATAAGGAAGCACACAAATAAAGTATTCATCCTGGGACCATCAATGCCAATAATGAAACACTATTTTAAGCAACACAGGTTTATTGGGAAAATGTGCCCTGGCGTACATGTACTCTAGTGGATTTTAAAAACTGCAAGACAACACAGTCCAGAGTACATATTTGTCGATTCTCAAAAATGTAACCCTGGTCACATATTTCCAATGAGTCTGGGTTGGAATTTTAAGACAATTTATCAAAACATTCAGTAAGATTTTATAATAACTACACACTAATCATTTATCTAGCAATAGCAAATAGTTAATTTTACTATTTGTTAAGCATTAACCCTACATTAATATACATTAGTAAGCAATTTATAAATACAGCTACAAATGCTGTATTCTTGACTTATACGTGCACGTATAATGTGCTTAATGATAAGTATTTTTCATACTTTGTTAATGATTAATTTCTCATTACTAAATAAAGTATTGCATTATTTACAAACCAGTGATTTAAGAATAGTTGGTGGCTTTTTAAGATCATTCAGAATGCATAAGTAAATGATTAATAAACTATTTAAATTGCCATGTATACATCTTTTTACTCAGGCATATATTAATAGTTACTTTGTATGTTAATAAATGCTTTATTAACTCAACTTCATCCAGTTTTGTGACCTAAACTAAAGTGAGGACTATTTATGCTTTGTAAAGCTGATATTCGAAGTTTTGCTTTTCAAATTACTAATATAGAAAGTGCATGCTTCTTTACATTCAAATTAAAGGTGCAGTATGTAAGTTTGACACCCAGTGGCTGAACTAGGTATTGCTAAATAAAAGCAACGGCACGCGATAGAA
Source organism: Danio jaintianensis (assembly GCA_903798115.1). Classification (NCBI taxonomy): domain Eukaryota; kingdom Metazoa; phylum Chordata; class Actinopteri; order Cypriniformes; family Danionidae; genus Danio; species Danio jaintianensis. The sequence continues at coordinate 2,295,210 of CAIGQV010016735.1, forward strand.
GGAATATTTTCCATATTAAAAGGCGTTTTTGTCCTAACCAACACCTCGAATTGATATATTAGAAACGGCTTCTATTTCTCACAGCTGAACAACAGAAAACTGACAATGATCACCTCAGGTAAACCTCATGTGCTTTATTCAGTGTTAAATGCTAATAATGTGAGCTTGAATGCCATTTTACATGACATTTATTGCCATACTACTGAAAGCAGCAGCAGATAGTTCACCTCAGATCTTGAAAGTAAAATAAACCATTTGAAATTGAACTTTAGAACTAAACACATATGAGTGATTCAGCATGCACATTTAATAATGTTAAAGAGAGTTAATATGTACTAAATAGATTATAAACCTTACCATTTCGTGAGTGAGTGCATATTCTTCGTCGTGTTTCGTCTGGTGCAAACAACCAAATTGCTGATCACTCCAAATCTCATCACGTAGCGTGTTGTTAGGACACGGGGTTACAATGTAACCTGCTCACCCAATGTTTACGCTCGTAATATTTATATTATTTAGTAATTAATAACCTCATGTGGAACTCTGAATCTGCGTTTTATTTCAGAGTCTGCTACTTTCCACCGGAGGTCGCATTTCAATCACGGTCGCATGCTTTGAGAGCCTTTTTGAATGAATGAATGAATGAAAGAAATATGCGGCTTTCCACCAAGGCAACCCGGGGTGCTGAAATATAATTGGTTAAAGTGGCAGTGGGCGGGTTAAAATAACGAAAAAAAGACAGACGTTCCGGCACGGAAAACACATTTTCAAAGCAGAATATCTGACTTCACCATTGTTTTTCAGATGAATGTTCACTTATGTTTCTTAAATATCTGCAAACATATTATGGTATTTTTGTGCTTTAGAAGAGTCAAAAACTTACATACAGCACCTATAAAATTGGCAATCTGTATTCTGCATGTGTCATGATCACCAGCGATCTGGGACTCTAGAGATCGCTGGTGAACTACATATCATTATGAACTACATTTCCCAGCATTCCGTCACACACACCCGGTCATCACTTACACTGATCACTTCCACAGCTGCATCCCGTTCACCACTGATTTATTGGACTTTAAATATACCCTGCACCCGTCTTATCTTTGCTCGTGCGTTATATGTCTTCTTGTTTCCGTTGGGTTTGATGGTATGGTTTTTGCTCATGTTATGT
>CAIGQV010016735.1:2296393-2307918 GCA_903798115.1 Danio jaintianensis
GCACGATGTCTCATCAATAAACTGCACATGGATCCTACCTCTTGTCCCGTCTGCAATACCTCCCGGTAACGTGACAGCATGCAACAAAAACGTAAATGAATGTGAATTTAAGACGTATTAAATTCACTTCTAAATGCCACACAACCTACAGCATAAATTGTACTCTGGCTTCCCGCCATGAATCTTAACTAGGTTAGACAGTAGCATGAGAAAGAGCATGCTAACATGGCCTTTTCAGCACACACACAAACACACACACATGCGATTTGTTCAGCCCAAGGGTATTACAGTTCATCACATATGCAATATCATGAACATCCCAAACACAACATTCCCGCTAATGTCGAAATCTACTTATCTTACATAATAAAGCATGTTCATGGTTTATTTCACCAAAATGTCCCTGTGATGTCATATTGTATAAAACATGATTTACACGTATGAATAAGTCACATGTTGTGCTCCGGAGGGAAAGGGTGAAGCACTGCAGATGTTTTTAGGTTTCCCGTCTCTGACAGCTCAAGGGGTCCGAAGAGCCCCGTTCGGCCTGAATAAAACATGCCCCGTGGCAGAGAGTGATTGTTTCCACTGTAATATTGATTTGGATGAACCCGGAGATGTCATTTACTGCTGAAGTTTGAGTGAGGGTTCTGTCGCCAAGTGGAAACACAACACTGAACAGCTTTTTTTTTTGTCATTCATTCATTCATTTTACTTTGGCTTAGTCTCTGATTTTATCAGGGGTCGCCACAGCGGAATGAATTTCCAGCGTATGTTTTACACAGCGGATGCCCTTCCAGCCGCAACCCAGTACTGGGAAACACCCATTCTCACTTTTATTCACACACACACACTCATACACTACGGCCAATTTAGTTTATTCAATTCACCTATAGCGCATGTGTTTGCACTCTGGGGGAAACTGGAGCACCCGGAGGAAACCCACGCCAACATGGGGAAAACATGCAAACTCCACACAGAAATGCCAGCTGACCCAGCCAGGACTCAAACCAGCAACCTTCTTGCTGAAAGGCGACAGTGCAAACCACTGAGCCACCGTGCCACTTGGGCATTGAATGTGCATCTCTAAATTGAGTTTTGAATTTGGAAAGGAGGAGTTAAAGAGAGGAGGACATTAAATAAGAATTCACAATAAAGAGAAGAAAAAAAACATTAGTAATGACAGAATGCAAGGTTGTGTGTGGAAGAGCTTTGAGATTGAGGCCATGTCCATATGCACACAGGTATTTTAATTTTTTAATTTTTTGTAATTGAGTTGTTATTTCCAAAGATGAAAATATAAAATTTTTACTATCAGATAGAAAAATACTTTTAACAGCTATTACCCCGTATATATCCCCCATCACCCCACCCGGTTATATGCACATCAGGAAACACAGGATAACTGTAGTTTAGACCAAGCAAGTGAATAAATGACATTAAATCTGACTTCCATATTATCATATGAGGCAGCGGGGTGGCGCAGTGGGTAGCGATGTCGCCTCACAGCAAGAAGGTCGCTGGTTCGAGCCTCGGCTGGGTCAGTTGGCATTCCTGTTTGGAGTTTGCATGTTCTCCCTGTGTTGGCGTGGGTTTTCGCTATAGGTCAATTGGGTAAGCTAAATTGTCCGTAGTGTATGTGTGTGAATGAGTGTGTATGGCTGCTTCCCAGTGATGGGTTGCAGCTGGAAGGGCATCCACTGCATAAAAACATATGCTGAATAAGTTGGCAGTTCATTCCACTGTGGCGACCCCAGATTAATAAAGGGACTAAGCCGAAAAGAAAATGAATGAATAAATGAATGAATGAGGGTAAAGTGTGTTAAGTGTTTCTTTGATGTCGCATATATAGATTTTCCACACAGTCAAAATGTCCACTTTAGCATGGTTGATCCATGCTCATGACAGTTCTAGGTACAGTAATTCCAATAGTGGATGCAACTAGTGCTTAACAGAGAGATCATGAGGGGGTTTCCACCTCTGTACCAACATTTTCTTTGTAGCAGTTGAAGCAGCTAACCAAAACGCACGAACCTTTGCATTTAAGAGAAATTAAGAGTTATCATTCAACAATAACAATAATGTCCTCAACTACATATCTAGATATTCTTTAGTTAAATTCTGTCTGAGTAATAAGAGTTTGCAGTGGAGAAAAATCAAGTTTTATTTGCTATGACATCGTGGCTTCATCTCCTCCTTTAGTAGCAGAGCTCACGTTATCACCTGTGTAGCCACTAATTTTGTGGCGTCATGTGACAACGTGAGGCGCTTCATTAGATTAGAATTACTCGTCACCGATGCAGAGAGACTCTTTTTTCCTGGGCATAAGTTGCACGATACATAAACATTCTTGCCTTCCACCTCAACGAGGGAAAAGTAGTGCTTATAGTTACAGTTTGCAAACGTTACCTTTGAACTTGTTGAATTTCCCATCGCTCTGATTCCTGGTTGTTGGTGTGAGCGACTGACTCTACTCTGCCTCCGATTGGAAAACGATGGAAATGTACTCTATCTAAGCCAATTATCATGTTCTCAGTTACACCACATCCCGCCCCAGCCCCAAACACACACACCTGCCCCAGAGAAAGAGAGGTCCTATGGCTGAGAGAAAAGCTGCTCGCATGAAAACCACAGTGTGTTTTCAATTATAGTAAGGCACATTTTATTGTCAGTATGGTAACGGCGTTGTAACGGAGGAAGCAGTAACTCATTTGATTAATCGTTACTGAAAAAAGTATCGCCGTTAGTAACGCCGTTTATTTATAGCGCCGTTATTTCCATCACTGAATATAGTAGACTTTTAGGTTAGGGTTAGTAGAATAAGTAGACTTTACTTATGGTGGGTACACTTTATTTTGATGATCCCTTTATATTATGTTGACTAAACTTTACACTACAACTACATGCCAACTAACTGTCATTAGATTTAACATATTAGTCAAATAATGTGTAAAAGGGACCATCAAAATAAAGTGTTAGATAATATGCTGTCTATGCTGTAATTCTCAGGGTGTATACAACATTAAAGGGTCACATTTTATGTTATAGTGTCATTGCAGTCCTTACAGTGTAACTATTCATTTAACTACTGATTACATAACTAATTACATGTAGTTATTGTATGGTTAGGATGTAAATGTAGGGTAGGGTTAGGGTTAGTTGCCTGTACTTATTCATAATTAATTGTAATCACTACAGTAAGTAGAAAACGCAAAAATGGGCACGCCAAACCAACTGGCAGCGCTAATGACACTTTTATGCTGGATTCACACCAAATGGGGAATTAAGTATTTGTGTGAGTAAATTGCATACAAGGCAATGCAAACGTAAGAACAGAGACCGATTACTGTCCCACGATCAAACAATGAAAATATGTGATATGTTTGCTGTGAACATACATGTTAATAAACAATAAATATCATAATAAAGGCAGGTAATAAGCCAGTAGTAAATGGCATGACTTGTTACTTAAACAATAAACTATGAACTTAATAAACGTAAACTATAAACCAGGGGTCTCAAACTCAACTTGGCAGGGGCCATTTCAGTGACCGTTTTAACAATCAAGCACAAGAAAAAAAGTGGACACCTGACATAATTGATGCATCTTAGGACAACAGACATGACGTTTATATTTCAAGCATTACCTGTCACCAGTGATAATGCAAATCAGCACGTTTATCGTGTCACACATCAGCTGCTGAAATATATCTGTGGTTGTTGTGTGTATGGCCGAGCATTAGACACACACTCAGTCATTCTTCCACAGAGTATATGCAGTCAAAACTCCAGCTTTTTGTTTCTTGTTGTACATATTGAAGGGGGAGTTTAAATTACTATGAAAATACTATAAATAATAGGCATAATAATTATTATTCTGTCCCAACCAATTGTATTGTCCCAGTAGCGTAAGAACAGCAGAAAGCAGTTTGGGTAACTTAAGTGACTTTACTGTTAATTGGTCTTCTCAATATCTTTCTCTTTTCTTTTTTTTTTTGCAAAACTACAAAGAGGGGGAAAGTATCACATTTAATTTAACAAGTTCAATTCAACTAGCAGTACAATTTTACTAATGTACATAGTTTTAATGCAAATCTTAATAAGCATATGAGGAAAATATATTAAATGAGACAAAATGTAGCAAAATTAACATATTGTTACACCACCAGCACAACGTGTAAGCCATGAAGAAGTGTTTGTACAACAAAATACAAGGGCTATACAACTGATAATAATCAAACGACCCATGAATATTTACAAAAATAGAGCTTTAGTAAAAATAGAGCACTTACGGACAGAGAATTAAAACGCATGTGTGTTATCTCTTGACCGTACACTGAGAGAAAATGAAACTAAAACTAATCTGAATGCAGTACTATAAATGTCGACTAGGTGGCGGGTCAAAACCACAAGTGGCTAGATGCAACTGCACAACAATGATAGTGGTTCAAAAATATATGGTTTGGCAGGCCGAATCTTGTTATATTTTTGACGTCAGTTGCGTCAAACCCGTGGGCCTGAGACCCCTGCTATAAACAGTTAATATCTTAGGCAGGAAATAAGCCAGAAGTTAATAGTGGGAATTGATACTTAAACTTAAGTGGTGCCATATTTCGTAATGCATTTCTTTCATTCATTCATTCATTTTCTTTTCGGCTTAGTCCCTTTATTAATCTGGGGTCGCCACAGCGGGATGAACCGCCAACTTATCCAGCATTTGTTTTACGCAGCGGATGCTCTTCCAGCTGCAACCCATCACTGGGAAACATTCATACACACTCATTCACACACATACACTACGGACAATTTTAGCTTACCCAATTCACCTATACCGCATGTCTTTGGACTTGTGGGGGAAACCGGAGCACCCGGAGGAAACCCACGCAAACACGGGGAGAACATGCAAACTCCACACAGAAATTCCAACTGACCCACCTGAGGCTCGAACCAGCGACCTTCTTGCTGTGAGGCGAACGTGCTACCCACTGCGCCACCGCGTCGCCTAATGCATTTCTAAATACAGTATTTTAGAAAATGTTTTCACCTCACTGCACAGCCTTGGACATATTTTTAAAAAGTTTCTTATAAGACCCCATTGCTAAGTTGGCCACCTTTCTGAACAACTGACACGTCACCTGTAATGACTAAACTGCTCACCGCAGGCAGCTAAATAGGGTTTGAAACAGAGCTGTTATGTGTGGGCTAAAGTTTGCAGGCATTTTCCTGCATTCTTTTATTCAGCAGAAAGAAAGAAAAACACATGGATGAAAAAGAAAGTCACTGCATTGGATCTCGGATATGGTTCAATTACATATTGTGACATCTCGTGCGTCATAAACAACACAGTGCATTTATTGTTAAAGTAAGATCACACAGTCCATGCTGCGAGGAAAGCACGCTCAAGCAGAGATAATGCTACCCGGGGAGCCGTTCCTCTTTTAGGAGATTTCTCCAGCATTCACTTAGCATGTATCAGGGAAGATGATCAAAAAAGTTGCATTCGGAGCTGTAAAAGCTGTAAATTATGGACACAAGCAAAACCTATGGTATATCCGCTAAAACAAGCTCTGAGTATTACGAACACCTAAATCATCAATCATGCATGTTGCAAAGGGGTTGAAAATCGGCCTTCCAAGCATACACTACAGGAAACTCATTGGACATTCATGCTTTAAATCCGCGATAAGAAGCTGCAGATCTTAACAAACTTGTAACACTTTGCTTTTACAGTATGCACAGACTAAAATAACTTATACATCTTGTACAACATGACATCTGGATAAGCTAACTAAATGTGCTGAAAAGAAATTTGGAGATACAGACTTTTAACAGTCAAAGGGATTGTTAAAGGGATTGTTCACACAAAAATTTAAATTATGTTATTGTTTATAGTACTCTATGGGTTTCTTTCTTTTACACACAAAAAAAATATATTTTGAGAGCTTAATACCTGTAACCACTGACTTCCAAAGTAGGAAAACAAATACTATGGACAACCCAGGCTCATTCTGAAAATGTACCTCTATATACATTTCTGGAGAGCGCCAAATACGTCCCAGGAGCTGTGTTTTTTTTACAGTTTTTGTTTTCGCAAATCCACCAGAGGCCGCTGTGTACGCTTTTTGAGATCTCAAATTTCTCTCGTGAGTGCCATTCACGCCTGCTGTTCTCACGTAAATCCACCAGAGGCCGCTGTCGACTGACTGACTGACTGACCGATCGACTGACCCACCCTCCTCCTTCCCTAAACCCAACCAATAGTGTTTTCAAAAGCACCGACTGACTTATATAGGGCTACGTTTCCAGAATCAGCCTATGTTGACTATGGAAATCAATGGTTACAGGTTTACAGCATTCTAGCAAATATCTTCTTTTGTGTTCAACAAAGGAAAAGGTTTATAACCGCTTGAGGGTGAGTAAATGATGGGTAGATTTTCTTTTTTGAGTGATATATCCCCTAATAAGTAATCAAATCACATGTATTATTATTATTATTATTATTATTATTATTATTATTATTAAAAACATTTCAACATTCAGTTATAACTAAATATAAGGACATTAGTCATGTGAAAAAAGTTAGGACAGACTATGATATTCCAGATTTCAGGACATGCAAAAATTATCTGATCTTTTGTCAGGTTTAAAATTTGGAAAATTTAACCTCAGATGAACAACAACATATAGCTTTAATAATAACAATAAGTCAGGCACAATAGAAAAAATACAATAAGAAAAGCTGTAATCAACAACAACAAACAAAAATCTACAGGATCTGAATCATAGGCTGTTCTCAGTTTGGCTTTTCAGTCAGTGTGAGATGTCTGTAATGTTGTTTATCTCAGCTTTTATCTTACACATTTTAAGACCTGCCAAAGACCATATAGTTTTTTTATTGTGTCCTGATATGAAAAACCATGAAATTCAATAGGGTGCCCTAACGTTTTCACATGACTGTGTGTCAGTATTTTCTGCATTGCATTCTAATGTAAGAAACATTCATTAATTTTCCTTTGGCTTAGTCCCTTATTTAGCGGAAGTCGCCACAGAGGAATGAGCTGCCAACTATTCCGGCATATGTTTTACACAGCGGATGCCCTTCCAGAAACACCAATACACTCTCACACACACACTCATACACTACAGCCAATTTAGTTTATTCAATTGACCTATAGCACATGTGTTTGGACTGTGGGGGAAACCGGAGCACCCGGAGGAAACCAACACCAACACGTGCAACATGCAAACTCCACACAGAAACGCCAACTGACCCAGCCGGGACTCAAACCAGCAACCTTTTTGCTAACCACTGAGCTACTGTGCCGCCTTGTAAGAGACAAATGAAAAATAAATTAACTTGCAAATACAAATGTGCAGTCTGCATTGAATATAACTCAAAAAACATTGTGTCTGTCTATAGTGCTTTTGTCTAGTGGATGAAAAACACACAATACGAACAGAGCAGCCTGATTAATGAACAAATCTCTCAATTGATCAGCTCTTTTTAGCGATTCACAAACATACAGAGCGAACAGTGCAGTCCGAAAAATGAACAAAAGACTAATGATCAGTTCTTTTTAGTGAATAAAACACAAAGTGCCAACAGTGCAGCCTCTTAAAGAAACAATTGGCTTTTATGATCTGGTTCTTTTTAGTGAATAAAAAATAATACAGAGAGAAAAAAAGAAGAAGCCCAATTAATTAACAAATGACTGTTTTGGTCTGGTTCTTTTTAGTAAGTCAAAAACATATGGAGGGCGGCATGGTGGATCAGTGGCTAGCACTGTGGCCTTACAGCAAGAAGGTCGCTGCTTCGAATCCTGGCTGGGTCAGTTGGCATTTCTGTGTAGAGTTTGCATGTTCTCCCCGTGTTGGCGTGGGTTTCCTCCGGGTGCTCCGGTTTCCCCCACAGTCCAAACACATGCGCTATAGGGGAATTGGGTAAACAAAACTGGCGGTAATGTGTGAATGTGTGTGTTCATGTGAGTGTGTACGGGTGTTTCCCAGTACTGGGTTGCAGCTGCAAGGCCATCCGCTCCGTAAAAACATATGCCGGAATAGTTGGCGGTTCATTGCGCTGTGGTGACCCCTGATAAAGAAGGGAAGGAAAATGAATAAAAAACATATAGAGTGAACAGTGTAGCCCAGTTAATAATTTACTATACTTACTACTCACCTTATTCTTCACGTACGAGCGGGCGCAGCCATTTGAATCTTTTTGGCTCGAGACTTCCGGTCTCATTCACTTCCATTCATTTTTAGACGTTAAAAACGGCTCGTTCTGCTGCTTGATGTTGCAAACTGATATTTTCTTATTATATTATTCTACTTTGTCTGTATAGTCATGCAAACACTTGTTTGTAGAGCAACTTGTTTGACCGTTTTCTGCCGTTTAGTATTCCTAGTCATTTCTCCCATAGGCAACTGAATCGGAAGTTCTAAAACAATCGCAAAAACGAGCGCACTTCCGCATTGAAGAATAAGGTCAATACAACGCACATAGTACTACTAACAAACAAATAACTCTTATGACCCTGCGCTTTTTGGTTGATCAAAAACACACATTGCCAACAGTGTAGCACAATATTTAAATACTGTAAATGACTATAATGATATTTTTGTGTGTGTACAAATCAAAAACAATGAACAATGTAGCCCATTTAACTAAACACAGTGCTGCTTGACAATGTGAACTCCTTGCTGAATCTGTGAAAATGAGAATAATTCATGCAAAATAAGATAATTCATGCAAAATACATGCTTTTTTTTATTCAGTACTGTTCCAAAAAAGATATTCTTATACAGTTCACAAAACAATAAAATAGCTAAAATTACTAAAATAACACTGTGCAAAATGTAATGCTTTTAATACTGATCTGTCTTATTTTGCTTTTATGTGTGTGTGTATGTGTGTGTGTGTGCGTGCGTGCGTGTGTATATTTTTATTTATTTATTATTATTATTATTATTATTTTCATTCACTCATTCATTCATTTTCTTTTCGGCTTAGTCCCTTAACTCATCAGGGGTTGCCACAGCCAACTGCCAACTTACCCAGCATATGTTTTACGCAGCGTATGCCCTTCCAATATTATTATTATATATATATTTTTTTATATTATTGCTGTAAAGATCATCGTGATATTATCTATATGAAACTTATGAAGTGCAATCAAATAATAACCTTTGGAGAACAACAGAAACTAGCCATGATGAAAATTATATTTCATTATGTTTAGTGTTTAGTTAACCATTTCAAGTCAAGTCAAGCCAAGCTTTATTGTCATTCCCCTACATGTGTGGACATGCAGAGGAATGAAATGTCGTGTCTCACAGGTCAACGGTGCTACATAGATTAATCAAATACAAACACAACACTGGACATAAGAGCTACTTTTTTTTTAACTATGCGTAACTAACATATACTATAAGATACTTGAACTATACACATAAGACAGGCTACACAAGTACTTTTACATGAGACTGAACAATGTTGTGCAGGATATTGTGCAAGAGAGGTATTAAAGGTGAATATTGTGCAAGAGTTATTTAAGGTTGAAGCAAGCCGTGCAACATGATTGAGGCACATTTATAGTAAACATCGTTTTCATTATTGAGTCCTTGTAAGACGGAGTTTAGATAAAGTGTCAGGTGCATAAGAGAAAAGAGCGTTTCTACAGGTGGTTTGTCAAGCCCACTCATCTGAATGAATCACAATTTGAAATGCACAGTGTTTCCAAGAGATGGAGTGATTAAGAAAGTGTCTGTTGTGCAAATGTGCAACCTGGTGCAAGAGTCAGAGAGATGAGAGGGTGTCTTTTGGTTTGTTAAGCCCACTCACCTGTATGGGACATACTCAGGAATGCATGGGGAGGGGGTGGGGGGTGAGATTGCAGAGGGGGGTAAATTGACTGGAGTTGAGGTCTCTAACTGTGCGTTCACACCGAAAGCAGCGAGAGCGTCAGAGTAGCTGGAAGTCATTCATTATTAATAGGAGCCGGCGGCGATAGTCTGCGAGGAGCATCTTGGTGCGGCGTGTCTTCGCCGGGGTGTGCGTCGAGGAGATTGAAAGAAAGTCAACTTTATGGTAATGAGCTATGAAGAAGTCCACCGCTTGAGAGGAGTCCAGAGAACACAGTCCTGTGAACTTTGGTTCTGACCACAGTTGTTCCAAAGGGTTTGATTATTGCAGTCGCCGGATTTCCAATTATTTACGATGTTTTCTTACAGGGACATACATTAAAAAAAGTTACTGCCGAGTTACTGATGTGCATTAATGTTATATATATTTTTTTTTCTTTAAAAAAGCTCATGCAACAATACAAAACAGTATTGCTGCTTCAGAATATTTCAGACATATGGACACATATTGGATAAGCGGAGCAAAGCCACAGCACACACAACAACTTGATCTTCCATAGTTAAATGAATTTGATAAAAAGTGAGCAACATTTTCACACTAGAAAACTGGTTTTTATGCAGGAATGTAACTTATTTGCTGATATGCTGCAATGACTCCTTTAAATACGAGATCAATGTAGCGAATTCTGACGCTCTTGCCGGCGAAGTTGTACAGGCAGACAGCGTTGTCACGAGGGTGGCCAGAGTGAACTTTGACGCTCTCACCGCCTTTGGTGTGAACACACAGTAACAGCCTGTGGGAAGAAGTTGAGTAGTCTAGCCGAGCAGGCTCTAATACTTCGAAACCTTCTTCCTGATGGCAGCAGCTGGAAGAGACTGTGGAAGGGATGAGAAGTCTTTCACAATCCTGCTAGCTTTGCTGGAGCACCGTGAGAGGAAAATGTCCTGAATGGAGGATAGAGGGCAACTGATGATCTTTTCGGCTGTGTTCACTGCGCTGGAGGGTTTTACAGTACAACGTCATGGTAAACTGAATTAACATTTAATAAACAATTCTTTATAAATTTATGGTACATTCATTTCTATAAAAAAACATTAACTAATACTTTTAGCTCAATAAACTACTAATTTACTGCTTATTAATGGTTATTAAGGTAATAGTTGGGTTTAGGCATTAGGATTAGATATGTTAAATAAATAAATAAATAAATAAATAAATATGACATACATACTGTGCATAACTGTAAATTCTCATTCCTAACATGCTAATTATTTTGCCCTTTCACTCATATTGAAATGCTCTGGTAATAGGGAAAGCGCTATAAGAGGACACACCTGGTCATTATCACAGCATTGTAGAAACATCAGTAATGAACCATGATTGCATTACATGACAGTGTACTGTCACCATGACAACAGCTTCATGATTGACAGCTCCATAAACTGATGTGTGTTTTCTCATGTGGCAAATGCTGCCCTGTTGTGCCCACTGCATTAAATGCCTGCCAGTCATCACTAATATTCATTAGTTTATCCCAACATGAGTATGTGGAAATGAGTCTCGTGGGCTCCTTCTGATGATGGTCAGTGAATCAACACAACCAACACTGTGTGTTAGTGTGTGTGTGTGTGTGTGTGTGTGTGTGTGTGTGTGTGTGTGTGTG
>CAIGQV010016735.1:2317783-2331261 GCA_903798115.1 Danio jaintianensis
TAATATTAGATATGCATATATTAGACATAAATATTGGGGTAAGATGATTGGAGTTGAGGGCTCTTGTGGGAAGAAGCTGTTGAGCAGTCTAGCCGAGCGGCCTCTAATACTACTGGGTAGGATTGCAGCAGCTGTTTGTAAGTTCTTTCTTAAACTGGAATGTAAAGTCCACACTAGGGGCTTAGTAACTACTAGCTAGTTTGTAACTAAATTTGTTCTCACTTCGGTTGCACCACATGTTCTTAAAGCAAACTGTAATTAGTAGGTCATAAGCTCTCCGTAAAGTCGTGCATAGTCACACTGAATGACGTAATATCCAATAAAAAGCATTTAAATCGTTAAACTGCTTTAAAATTCTGCAACAAACGCATCTATATATAACTGTCCTATGAAGATAAAATGACAAATTACATTTTTATTGTACATCAAATTACAGTCAGTCACTACAGTCGACGCACACACCTGCATTGTGAGCCGTGAATAGCTACACGAAGTTATCAAAACATTAAACTTGATTTGTTTTATATCTTATATATGAAAGAGAAAAGAGCAGGGAGAAAAACTCAGTCATGAAGAAATTCTCCTTTTAATTGATGGATACAATTACAACACAAAACTCCTTGATACAAAATTAAACTCTTCTTGGACAAACCGAAAAAAATGTGAGATTTGGCAGGAAATTAATGCTGTGAGTAGAGGAAAACCATTCTTCAATATGATCACGAGGTCCTCAATGTAAACTAATCTCGCCATCATCTCTTTCCTACCGTTAAACACGGGGAGGCCGTAAATATTTAGTTGGAACGTAGCGTTACGTTTAAACTAAGTTCAGTGGTGCAACACAAAAATATTTAGTAATGTGTAAGTTGTAACTTAGTGTCCCTTTAAGTCACAAATAGGTTAACTTATGCACTGCTGGTGCAATCGGCCCCAGAACTATCTTCCTTATGTCAAGAGCTTGAATAAACAGTGAGAGGGATGGTCAGAGTATTTCACAATACTCTTTGTTTTAGTGGAGCACAGTGAAAGAAAAAAATATATAAAAAATGCTTTTATTCCAGTCAAAATAAAACAATGGACTTTCTCTAAAAGAAAAAATGTTAAAGGAATTACTGTGAAAAATTCCTTGCTCTGTTAAACATTCATTCATTTTCCTTTAGCTTAGTCTCTATTTCAGAGGTTGCCACAGCGGAATGAACCGCCAGCTATTCCAGCATATGTTTTATGCAGCAGATGCCTTTCCAGCCGCACCCCAGTACTGGGAAACACCCATACACACACACACACTCATAGACTACAGCCAATTTAGTTTATTCAATTCACCTATAGCGCATGTATTTGGACTGTGGGGGAAACCGGAGCACCCGGAGGAAACCCATGCGAACACGGGGAGAACATGCAAACTCCACACAGAAATGCCAACTGGCCCAGCCAGGACTCGAACCAGCAACCTTCTTGCTGTGAAGCCACAGTGCGACACCACTGAGCCACCGTGTTGCCTCTGTTAAACATCATTTGGAAAATATTTGAAAAAGAAAAGAAAAAAAATTACAAGAGTGCTAATTCGTTAGACTGGAATGTTGTTCCAGGATCAATATAGATGTTGATCCAGGAACATGTTGCACTTGTTAAAATCAGGTTTGCCCAGTTGATCAGTCCTGCATTTGCTCATCAACTGGTTGTCCATCAGTAATACAGTCAGACACACAGTTGGTTTAGCTGTAAATGTTGTGCAGCATCATCTGTCTGTCTGCATGTCTCCTATAGCAGCGGGGTTAATTAATACACTGGGAAAAGCTGTAATTCCTCCCTCCCGTCTCTCTCTCTCTCAGGTCTGGAAACAGTCGTATATATTCAGCTCTTTACAGCAGCGGTGCAGGTGTGATATACGCTTCATCTCCATAAACAAACCCAACTGTTCCCTCCTTATGCTGTCAGCTCTGAAAGCGTCAGTATTTAAGGTCTCTTCATCGCTCCTCTGTCTCTTCACAGCGTCAGAACAGACACCAAACAGATGTTGCAGTTTCCAGCAGTTTCCAGCTCCCAAATGCTCCTGTTTCCGACGCTTTCCATCAATACTGAATGAGCACATCAGCCTGTCCCGGATTCATCAGGGATTCATGTGGATGAATGACGGATACTTTCTTTGAATATACAATATCATTACACAACAACAACAACAACGTCTTCTGTTCGTTCTCCGCTCGCTTAACTGAGAGCTGAAGTCTTCGCTTATTTTTTTGATTATTCAAGATGAGCTACACATCTGCTCCTTGTATGAAAACACCACACCTTTTTGTTATTGTATGCAAAAAAAGAGAGCAAATTTGTATTTTAAATTAGAAAGATGTGTCATTGGAAGTGTACAGAAGAAAAGACAATGACATTTTACTCAAACACATTACTCCCATGGCCATTTATATTGAAATTGATATTTAGCATAGTTTATTTCGTTTTTAGTTTTCGTAACATCTACTTTTTATGAGGTGGGTTGTTAGCCCAACACTCAACCCCTAACCTGGAGGACCAGGACATACACTTATACACTACGGACAATTTAGCTTACCCAATTCACCTACAGCGCATGTCTTTGGACTTGTGGGGGAAACCGGAGCACCCGGAGGAAACCCACACCAACACGGGGAGAACATGCAAACTCCACACAGAAATGCCAACTGACCCAGCTGGGATTCGAACCAGCGACCTTACACACAATCACACACTAAGGCCAGCAACCTTCTTGCTGTGAGGTGACAGTGCTAACCACTGAGCCACCGTGCCACCCCTGCTACCACAATCTCTCAGCAAAATAATATTTTAGTTTACAATAATGTAAAACTGCAACATCAAAATGAACATCAAATATATTTCCCCCTAGATAGAACAAACATAATTCAAAGCAGAGACATCACTCTACACCCCATGCCATCCTCATCTCTCCAAACCGGTTCACTGCTCTAAACTCAACCAAAATATTCAAATTCTTCATGTTTTGTTTGTGCTGCTTTTTTATGTGAATATAGCCTAATAGGTTACTCTGAGGTTTCTTTTTTTTGAAAGAAAAACAAATGTGCAGAGCTGTGCTGAACATGCAAGATGCAATGTGTGTGGGTGTGTGATAATGCATCGCACCATCACAAAGTCATCTAACGCAGTGGCCCTGGAGTGCTTAGCTCCATCTTTTGTGTTTGGTGCTGTGAATCAGCACTGCTGAACCAAAATAGGCAAGTAGGTCAGTGGTGTTTCTGTGCTATTCATCAAAGTCCCGCTGGCTCTGTCTTCTCAAACCAAAAGCTTCAATGAGACACAGAGACTCCGACTGTCTGTCCATCCATCCATCCTCATCAAGAACTTTTATCCAGGCTTGCTGATAAAACTCTGTTTATAAGTATTAGTCTTTTTCTGTGAGATGCACTTATAGGGCCCTATCATACATCCGGTGCAATAAGGCGCAAGGTGCGTTTGGCTCAATTTGTTGCTATTTTCAGACCAGAACAAATCTAATTTTCCCATTTTGTGCCACGTTGTTTAAAAAACAAATCCATTTGTGCCACTCTGTGGACTCATGGGTCTGCTGGTCTAAAAAGGAGGTGTGTTAAGGTGCATTGTTGGCGCGTTGATATTTTGAGGAACTGAAATAGACCGCTCCATTGACCAACTAAAAGCTGCTCTACAGTCCAGCACAGAGTGCATTAGTTATGCGCCTATGCGGGTCCAAATGCTTACACATTGCTTAATCCACACAGGATATACAGCAATACACAAATATCTTTACATATGAAAAAAAATTAAGGATTAAAATGTTACAAAAAATGATTATTTTTTCATAAATATAAAAACCACTGCCTCCATGCTTTCTTCACCTTGGGGGGCTTTTTTCAGTTTATTCATGACAATGTGCATTTGTATAATGTTATTATTATTATTATTAGTAGTAGTAGTAGTATTTATTATATGTTATATTTAATTATCATATTTATATTTGTTTTAATAAAAAAAAAGTTTAGATTTGTCCATCTGTCGAGATTTGGAGATGTCTGCATCTATATGTATGGAATACAACTGTTTGAATATCTGGAAACTAAAGGTAAATAATAAATAATAATAATAATAATAATAATAATAATAATAATGGGCGACGCGGTGGTGCAGTGGGTAGCACGTTCGCCTCACAGCAAGAAGGTCGCTGGTTCGAGCCTCGGCTGGGTCAGTTGGCATTTCTGTGTGGAGTTTGCATGTTCTCCCCGTGTTCGCGTGGGTTTCCTCCGGGTGCTCCGGTTTCCCCCACAAGTCCAAAAACATGTGGTATAGGTAAATTGGGTAGGCTAAATTGTCCGTAGTGTATGTGTGTGAATGAGTGTATGTGGATGTTTCCCAGTGATGGGTTGCAGCTGGAAGGGCATCCGCTGCGTAAAACAAATGCTGGATAAGTTGGTGGTTCATTCCGCTGTGGTGACCCCGGATTAATAAAGGGACTAAGCCGAAAAGAAAATGAATGAATGAATGGACATGATGATATGTGATGAATGTATTCTGGCAGAATAGCATGTCATTTGAAGGTATTAATTTTTGAGCGCAATTAAACATTAAAACAGATTGGTTCAGCGTGGTATGGCGGACGGATGGGTTCCTCCAGTGCTGGGCTATGCATTTTCGTTTTTTGTTTTTTTTCTTCATAGTCTAGAATTACCTCTATTATCCGAGGCCTTGGCCACTCTACCATCGGAATGAGAATGAGAAGTCATAGCTGTCCGGTGTCTTTTTTAATTAAACCTCATTTAACTTTTCACAGGAAGAGAAATTATTTCTGCAGCTCATATTACTCACCATTAGAAGCTATTAGGCCTGCCAGTAATTCCAGACGCAGACAAGATGTGGGTCACTGCGAGAATGTGCATCGTCTGCTGTTGGTTCAAGGGAAAATTAAATAAAACGGGTAATTATGAAGTTTTCTTTGCCGTATTATAAGAGCAGAGCAAACACAAAGAACAGCTTGAGAATAAATGATTTCTTTTATCTGCTCCTCACAGAATGTCAGGATTGTCAACAGCGGAAACGATCAAGGCCACAGAGACCCAAACAAAAGATCACTTAACCTTTGCAAACACAGCTAGAAAAATGTTCACATTAGGATTATTTGGAGAAAGAGAGTCAGGGTTTTTAAGGTTGATCAACAAAAATAAGAGGAAGAGCGTCTTAAATGTAGTTCCTTGGTTGCTTTTGCATTACAACTTGTGCTATTTAATTAAAAAAGATTCTAAAAAATCTTTTTTGGCATTATTTAGAATAGAATGCCTTTTATTGTCACTTTACACATCACCGGCCAGTTTATTAGGTACACCTCACTAGTACCAGGTTGGACCTCCTTTTGCCTTCAGAACTGCTTTAATCCTTCGTGGCATAGATTCAACAAGGTACTGGAAATATTCCTCAGAGATTTTGGTCCATATTGACATGATAGCATCACACAGTTGCTGCAGATTTGTCGGCTGCACATCCATGATGCGAATCTCCCGTTCCACCACATCCCAAAGGTGCTCTATTGGATTGAGGATCTGGTGACTGTGGAGGCCATTTGAGTACAGTGAACTCATTGTCATGTTCAAGAAACATGTCTGAGATGATTTGCGCTTTATGACATGCTCAATTGGTACTAATGGGCCCAAAGTGTGCCAAGAAAATATCCCCCACACCAATACACCACCACCACCAGCCTGAACCGTTGACACAAGGCAGGATGCTTTCATGCTTTCATGATGTTGACGCATCAGTTGATGAATCATTTCCAATTTTGGTGAGCCTGTGCGAATTGTAGCATCAGTTTCCTGTTCTTAGCTGACAGGAGAGGCACCCGGTGTGGTCTTCTGCTGCTGTAGCCCATCCGCCTCAAGGTTGGACGTGTTGTGCATTCAGAGATGCTCTTCTGCAGACCTCGGTTGTAACAAGTGGTTATTTGAGTTACTGTTGCCTTTCTATCAGCTCGAGGCATTCGCACCAACAGAACTACTGCTCACTGGATATTTTCTCTTTTTCTGACCATTCTCTGTAAACCCTAGAGATGGTTGTGCGTGAAAATCCCAGTAGATCAGCAGTTTCTGAAATACTCAGACCAGCCTGTATGGCAGCAACAACCATGCCACGTTCAAAGTCACTTAAATCACCTTTCTTCCCCATTCTGATGCTCGCTTTGAACTGCAGCAGATCGTCTTGACCATGTCTACATGCCTAATCGCATTTTCGAGTTGCTGCCATGTGATTGGCTGATTAGAAATTTGCGTTAACGAGCAGTTGGACAGGTGTACCTAATAAAGCGGCCGGTGAGTGTACAATGTACATTACATACATGTGTGATGAGATTAAGTTACAGTAAAAATAACTGTAGACGATAAATAGAAGTGCAAAATAGGGGATGAGGTGAGGTGAAGTAAACAGTTCTGAGGTTGAACAAGAAATATATGCAAGATGTAATACAATGAAATGTGTATTGCATAAAGTCCAATGAACTTTAAGTGAATTTTAAGCCAGTCCATGTGTGTGGTCAGTGTACAGGTATATGTGAGTTGAGGATGAAGATACAAGCTAAAATGCCATTCAATTTAACAGTAGTTTATACTGTTCAAACCTAATACTAGGTTGTTTTAACCCAACCCTGGAACTGGTGTTAATGTGCAAGTTATACAAGTATAAGTACAAGTATATATTTTTGATTATATATTAGTATATATGACTTGACTTGGGGCGACGCGGTGGCGCAGTGGGTAGCACTGTCGTCTCACAGCAAGAAGGTCACTGGTTCGAGCCTCGGCTGCGTCAGTTGGCATTTATGTGTGGAGTTTGCATGTTCTCCCCATGTTGGCATGGGTTTCCTCCGGGTGCTCCAGTTTCCCCCATAAGTCCAAAGACATGCGCTAGGTGAATTGGGTAAGCTAAATTGTCTGTAGTGTATGTGTGTGAATGAGAGTGTATGGGTGTTTCCCAGTGATGGGTTGCAGCTGGAAGCGCATCCGCTGTGTAAAACACATGCTGGATAAGTTGTCGGTTCATTCCACTGTGGCGACCCCTGATTAATAAAGGGACTAAGCCGAAATGAACCGCCAACTTATCCACACAGCGGAATGAACCGCCAACTTATCCAGCATATGTTTTACGCAGCGGATGCCCTTCCAGCTGCAACCCATCACTGGGAAACACCCATACACACCCATTCACACATACACTACATGTCTTTGGACTTGTGGGGGAAACCAGAGCACCCGGAGGAAACCCACGCCAACACAGGGAGAACATGCAAACTCCACACAGAAACAACACAATGAAAACACCAGATCGTGACAACATAGTTGGAAAGCTTATTAAAATAATCTTCCAGGTAATGTATACATTTATTATTTATTAAAATTGCCACTAATAAATAAATTTTAACCCAACAGTTTGTTTGATTTGTTCGTAATTGAACCAATATACAAAAAATGTCAGAGCTGAAATCTTTTGATTACAGGATCACAGGGTAACCGCTAAAATACATGGTCATGTTATACTTTTATGTTTATACTTTGCAACTATCATTTCAACCACAAGGTCTCACACACCCATGTTTGACCATGATTTCATTCATTCATTCATTTTCCTTCGGCTTAGTCCCTTTATTCATCAGGCCAATTTATCCAGCACATGTTTTACACAGCAGTTGCCCTTCCAGCTGCAACTCAGTACTGGGAAACACCCATATACTCTCATTCACACTCATACACTATGGACAATTTAGTCTATTAAATTCACCTATAGCGCATGTGCTTGGACTGTGGGGGAAACCGGAGCACCCGGAGGAAACCCACACCAACACGGGGAGAACATGCAAACTCCACACAGAAATGCCAACTGGCCCACCCCAGACTTGAACCAGTGACCTTCTTGCTGTGAGGCGACAGTGCTAACCACTGAGCCACCATGTCTCCCTTTTATTTTTATAATAATTAATAAAGTTCAATATTATTAGCCCTCTTGGTATTTTTTTTAATTAACTACAAAACAAAAAACCACTGTTGTCCAAATGACCTGCCTAATGAACTTAATTAACCTAGTTAAACCTTTAAATTGCACTTTAAACTGAATACTAGTATCTTGCAAAACAACTAATGAAATAGTATGAACTGTCATTGTGACAAAAGACAAAATAAATTGGTTATTAAAACTATTATGTTCAAAAATGTGTTAAAAAAAAAAAGTCCCTCCATTAAATATAACTTGGGAAATATTTGAAAAATAATAAACATTTTCACAGGAGGGATAATAATTTTGTCTTTAACTAGATATTTACAAACATACTTACTTTACTTTTTGTATTTACTTACTTTTATGGCTAAGTAGATTACCACATCATAAAAAAGTGAAACTTTCAAATATGTCAGAGCAACAAACTCACAAAATTATGATTTCACAGGATGTCAAATATGAGTTTTTGGCACGATTTTAAAATGTCTTCTTGATACTGTTACACTTGTAAAAACCTATAGTTTAGTACTGAAAATCTTTTTTTTATTATTAAAACACAACAAATACATATTTATGTGCGGCACGGTGGCTCAGTGGGTAGCACTGTCGCCTCACAGAAAGAAGGTTGCTGGTTCGAGTACCGGCTGGGCCAGTTGGAATTTCTGTGTGGAGTTTGCATGTTCTCCCCATGTTGGCGTGGGTCCAAACACATGCGCTATAGGTGAATTGAATAAACTAAATTGGCCGTAGTGTATGTGTGTGAATGGGTGTTTCCCGGTACTGGGTTGGGGCTGGAAGGGCATCCGCTGCGTAAAACATATGCCGGAATAGTTGGCGGGACTAAGGGACTAAGCTGAAGGAAAATGAATGAATGAATACATATTTGAACATGCCAAAAATAAATAATATACATTTTAGCTTTCTATTTTACACGTTTATTTAAAGATGCAATGGTAAAATCCAAAGTTCAGACCATTAAACTCAATAAATCAATAAGTAGACACTTTAAAATGTATCCTATGCATATAAAATCCTTTTTGTCGATTTAATTTGTTGCCGAAAATGAGATGTCTCGTCTTTGACCCAAGACAAACAAAACAATAAATTCATCCCTGGTTTAAGACAATAGAAAAGAAAGCAATTTAAGTTGATTGCTTGTTTCCTAGTTGTTCGTCAACAGTGATGTTCATTCTGCTACATTTATCCCAGCTCAATCAAAGGAAAAATACACAATGTCCGCAGCAGAGCTCATGTATCCGTCACATACTGACAGTGAGCATGCTTTCTTTCATTACTACACGATCAATACACTCCGATCAATCATTTTCGTGCCAGTGTCAGAGGCCTGCCAATACCTTTACCAGAGCCATTGCGCAGAAATGGGAAGAAGGGAAGATTTCCAGGCTTTACAGTCGATGCTTTAAGGCTTTAACACATGAGCGCTTTTTGAAAGTGGCTGCAAAGGAGCCGATCTGTAATCTTTGTAAGGGACTTTGTGATAGCGTCGCCACCCTTAGACACCGTGCACATTTAGGACACGCGACTCTGAGGTTTAGTGGTTAGTGATGCTTATGTGCTTCAAATAATCCATGAGAATCCATGCATACTGTATTATAGGCCCAATACATACAAAATTAATATTAACATCAATGCTTGTCACCCTAGAGTTCATTTTACCTACACTACCTGACAAAAGTCTTGTCGCCGATCCAAGTTTTAGGAACAACACATAATAACTTGGCTTCTAGTTGATCATTTGGTATCAGAAGTGGCTTATATGAAAGGCAAAGGCCTCTAGATTACGTTTATTTTACCACAATAAAATATGATCATGCCTTGATTTTTATTTATTTAATTAGGACAGTAATGTCTGACTACGCTTAGACAAAAGTCTTGTCACTTAACAGAAATAATGTAAAGTATAGAATATAAACTCATGGTGCAGTGGAAAAAGAACGGTTATTGTGTCTGACTCCCATGAGCTTGGAGGACTGCATCCATACATCTCTGCAATGACTCAAATCACTTATTAATAAAGTCATCTGGAATGGCAAAGAAAGCTTTCTTGCAGGAATCCCAGAGTTCATCAAGATTCTTTGGTTTCATCTTCAATGCCTCCTCCTTCATCTTACCCCAGACATGCTCAATAATGTTCATGTCTGGTGACTGGGCTGGCCAATCCTTGATTTCTGCTCCTGGCCAAACCTTGACCTTCTTTGCTTTCAGGAACTTTGATGTGAAGGCTGAAGTATGAGAAGGAGCGCTATCCTGCTGAAGAATTTGCCCTCTCCTTTGGTTTGTAATGTAATGGGCAGCACAAATGTCTTGATACATCAGGCTGTTGATGTTGCCATCCACTCTGCAGATCTCTCGCACGCCCCCATACTGAATGTAACCCCAAACCATGATTTTTCCTTCACCAAACTTGACTGATTTCTGTGAGAATCTTGGCTCCATGCGGGTTCCAGTAGGTCTTCTGCAGTATTTGTGATGATTGGGATGCAGTTCAACAGATGATTCATGGGAAAAATCCACCTTCTGCCACTTTTACAAATGATTAACTAGAAGTCAAGTTATTATGTGTTGCTCTTACAACTGGGGTCCACGACAAGACTTTAGTCAGGTAGTGTAGAAACAGCAGTCAGACATTTGTTGAAGTGCAATTTAGCAATTTCACAGAATACTATAGACTAAACATATTTCCATTGAGCCTGTGTTGTATGTTGAGTGGCTTTGGACATTTGCCAGTAACTCTTTCCTATTTCATTTATATTATGGTAACTACAAAAAGTACAATACACTGTCACATTCACACACACACACACACTCATACACTACGGCCAATTTAGTTGACCCAATTCACCTATAGCGCATGTGTTTGGACTGTGGGGGAAACCGGAGCACCCGGAGGAAACCCACACTAACACGGGGAGAACATGCAAACTCCACACAGAAATGCCAACTGGCCCAGCCCAGACTGGAACCAGCGACCTTCTTGCTGTGAGGCCACAGGGCTAACCACTGAGCCACCGTGCTGCCCTATTTCTAATTTATCTATTTATTTATTACAACATGGGCTCATTTGATATCAGTTTGGCATTTTCAAACATTTACTGTACATTTTATAGGTTAACAAACAAACTCCAAGTATGCATGTGCCCAATCCAAATCAGTCTTTACAATATTGCTAAATACAAACATTCACAACAGATTTGGCTGCTGTTGAAGCTCACAATCTTGTACTTTTAACCAAACAAAAATGACAGAAGACATAAATGGTGTTTCCTGATGGGTTTGTAGCATGATAAGGAATCAATTTTTGAAAATGCAGCTATTCAAGTGATCTCTATACGCCAAAGTGGCATGAATTACCCAACTCTCTAACTGGGATTGTTCTGTTTGAAGTTAAAGTGCAGCACGGAGGTAAGTGCACAAATGACACATTACTGGCTGTTATGATGTGCCAATCAGTGTGTGTGTGTGTGTGTCTGCGTAAGTGTATCACTGTACTTATTCCAATCACTTTGATGTGTGAACTTGAATTGGCTTGTTTTTTTTGCTATTGACATTGAAAACGATGTGTGTGTGTTTTATAGGGTAAAGGACTTAATTTCTTGACTGCCGTTTGCGTATATTTGACATATTTTAATAACCTGTTGTAATGCTGGTTGACAAGGAAGCAGAATTCTGTCAGATTCTTTGGGCAGCGAACGTTGAGTTTTTCTTGGACGGATTTTAAAGAGCTTTCAGGCAGGAAACTGTTGACCCAATCTGGCAGCACTGGGCAGAAGCTATTATCAGAATGATACATACTCATAAATTATACACAAACAAACCCACAGACGGGGTCAGGGTCAGATTTACTAAGCAGGACAAATTAGTTGGAGTGTGCATTTTCATGAAAGTGCCTATGGATGTGTAAAGCTGTGGGTGTTTCTACTGACAATACACAAACTAAATAAATAAATGAATAAAAAATGGTTTATACACTGAACCATAACAGTTTATACACTGAAAAAAATGGTTCATTGCAAATTGTTGGAAACAATTTATTTGGGCTGAATTGAAACAAACAAAGTTGAACATTACTAAATTGTATTTGTTTGCTTACATTCAGGGCAACACTTTGGCTTAGGGGTTAGCACTGTCACCTGGTTCAGGTCCCTGCTGGGTCAGTTGGCATGGAGTTTGCATGTTCTCCCCGTGTTGGCGTGGGTTTCCTCAGGGTGCTCCAGTTTCCCCCACAGCCCAAACACATGCGCTATACAGGTAGGTCAATTGGATGAACTCAATTGGCCACAGTGTATGTGTGTGAATGAGTGTGTATGGGTGTTTCCCAGTACTGGGTTGCACATGGAAGGTCATACGCTGTGTAAAACATATGCTGGATAAATTGACGGTTCATTCCGCTGTGGCGATCCCTGATGAATAAGGGACTAAGCCGAAGGAAAATTAATGAATGAATGCTTAAATTCAGCCCATATAAATTGTTTATAACCACTTAACTTAACAAAAAAAAAAAAAGAGTAAATCCAATGAATATTTTTTCTTCAGTGTACAGTATATTTGTGCTGTTTTATTATCATATAAAAAGCATAACCAGGGACTAGGGCTGCAAATGAGCCTTTGGCTAGAAGCATCGGCTGACTGAAATTGTAGCACATACATTTCTTACGAGGACTTGTCTTGTTTTACTCAAAATATCTCAAATTTCTTAAATCAAGAAGCAATGTCTTGACAAGCAAAAATATAGTTAATAAAAAAATGTCAATTTAATGAGATTTTGCTTAAAACAAGAACAATTAAGTGGGGTAAGCAAAATAATCTTTTTTTTTCAGTTAAAAATTATATATACACTGACAAGTTAGCTAGTTTTAATGTGAAACTCACTTATGATTTCTGAAAATCTGAAAACAAGACAATATATATATATACCTTTAAGTAAGATTTTTTTTTTTTCATTATTATTATTCATTCATTTTCTTTTCAGCTTAGTCCCTTTATTAATCAGGGGTCGCCACAGCGGAATGAACCGCCAACTTATCCATGTTTATCCATAACTTATATATGTTTTACGCAGCGGATGCCCTTCCAGCTGCAACCCATCACTGGGAAACACCCATACACTCTCATTCACACACATACACTACGGACAATTTTAGCTTACCCAATTCCCCTATAGTGCATGTGTTTGGACTGGGGGGGAAACCAAAGCACCCGGAGGAAACCCACGCCAACACGGGGAGAACATGCAAACTCCACACAGAAATGACAATTGACACAGCCGAGGCTTGAACCAGCGACCTTCTTGCTGTCAGTCGACAGTGCTCCCCACTGCACCACAGTTCCGACATATTATTATTATATTTTATTTTTTATATCTTTACACCTTTACTATGAGTTTTGTCTTGTTTCTAGTCCAAAAATCTAAAGATTCTTAAATTAAGAAGCATTTTCTAGACAAGCAAAAAAAATATTGTCTTGTT
>CAIGQV010016735.1:2336261-2346261 GCA_903798115.1 Danio jaintianensis
ATTGTTAGTATGTTGTCTGGTTTATGTTGGTATTGATGGTATGTTTAAGTCATAGTTTCTGGTCATAGTTTGTTGTTTTGTTTATTTATTATTTTGTTACTTTTTGTACCTGGATGTCCTGTTTTTGCACGATGTCCTGTTTTTGTATGACAACTCACCATTAAATGCACATGGATCCTACCCATCTTGTCCTGTCTGCAATACCTCCCAGTAACGTGACACTGTTACTCTTTACCTTGCACTTTTTTGTTAACATTTATTATTATTTATTTAGGATCTGCGTTTTCACATTCTGATTCCAATGCATGATTATTAAATAGTTAAAATGACTAGAATTAAATGAAATGTTCTTAAGAGTGAAATATGATGTGTTCTTTGGACTAGTGTACTTGCATCGTGATGATATTATATTGTCAGTCTGGCATTATATAATGAGTGGCATAAAATGGTCATAAAATGACAATAATATCGTTTATCGCAATATATTTTGGTGCATTATATCATACAACAAAAATAGTTATTGTGACAGGCCTAACTGTCTTGCCCTGTCTATCAGGCGCAATATTGCGATTGTGACCTTGTTGTGTAAAGATTGTTCGGTCTGTCCTTAGCGGCCCATGAGCAAATATATGAAGCTGTACCCGGACCAGCCAAAATAAACATTGTGCTGGACGTCTGGCTGTGAAGATTTATGATTCATAGGACACCAAATGTGTGTTTTGAGGAGAATGTTTGCTTGTCATTTGGATATTGATTTATTCTTTTTTGAGGGTGGGTTGATCCTTTTGAATTTAAAGTAGGTTTTTAATTAAAAACAAATATGAATTCAAACATACACCATGCAGGAAAGGAGGACTGGAGGATGGAATGATTGATTAAAGTTGATTACATGCTCATTTATTTCAGGTAAAAATGACATAAAAAAGGATGGCCGAGAGAACTACGGCAGAAAATAAACTCTTAGATCAGATCTGTTCTGAAAGCAACAGCCAAAAACTATGCAAATAATATAAAGCAACTAACCATATAATTGTGCATAGTTATGCATGCTAACTTTTAAAAAAGATGTAAAAATGCCTCTCATATCTTTTGTTGACATCAAAGGATGTGCGTCCAATCCGACATTATGCTATTTTCCTGCAGATTCATCGGTCGCCCGGTAGAAGCTAGCCAAACTAGACAGACGCCAACATGCATGACATCCTATCATCCTGAAAAACAAATCAGAACTACAGAAGGAAAAGAAAAATACAAAGCAGATTAAACGGGTTCACTTGCAGCACAGATAAACATGGTTTGTGTCAGACATGGTTTGTGCATTGAATTAAAAGCCATTGGATTGCATGTGACATTTAAAAACTAAATTGAAAAGTTTTGTCTTGTCTTGTTTTGTGCAATACATAGTGTTTATTATATTATTCATTCATTCATTTTTCTTCAGCTTTGTCTCTTTATTTATTAGGGAACCACAGCGGAATGAACTGCCAACTTATCCAGCATTTGTTTTATGCAATGGATGCCCTTCCAGCTGCAACCCAGCAATGGGAAACACCCATACACTCTCACATTCTCACACACACTCATACACTATGGCCAATTTAGTTTATTCAATTCACCTATAGCGCATGTGTTTAGACTGTGGGGGAAACCGGAGCACTCGGAGGAAACCCACGCCAACACGGGGAGAACATACAAACTCCACACAGAAACACCAACTGGCCCAGCCGGGACTCGAACCAGCAACCTTCTTGCTGTAAGGCGACAGTGCTAACCACTGAGCCACCGTGCTGCCCATTTATTATATCAATACATACTGAAATATGTTTAAGTTAAAGATTGTCATATATACAGCATCAGCTTTTTCAATAAAAGCATGGATTAAACGTTTATAATCTTACAAAATATTTTATATTTATTTCAAATAAGTAATAATCAAAAAAATGCAGAAAAAAATGTTTTAACAACAACAACAAAAACAACTGTGGAAATATATATATATATATAAGTTTATCTGGTGAAGGGGCGGTTCATTCCGCTGTGGCAACCCCAGGTTAATAAAGGGACTAAGCTGAAAAGAAAATGAATGAATGAATGAATATCTGGTGTAGAGTTCATTTTTTATAATACGTATTGTTTATTCTATCAATGCATAATTCAATATAATGTTTGATTTCAATATTTGCATATACATAGCACTAGCTAATCCATTTATAATCTTATATAATCTTAAGATTTATATTTCAAATAAATCACCATCAGGCTGCACGGTGGCGCAGTGGGTAGCACGTTCGCCTCACAGCAAGAAGGTCGCTGGTTCGAGCCTCGGCTGGGTCAGTTGACGTTTCTGTGTGGAGTATGCATGTTCTCCCCGTGTTGGCGTGGGTTTCCTCCGGGTGCTCCGGTTTCCCCCACAGTCCAAAGACATGTGCTATAGGTGAATTGGGTAGGCTAAATTGTCCGTAGTGAATGAGTGTGTATGGAGTGTGTTTGTGTGTAACCCATGTTTCCCAGTGATGGGTTGCAGCTGGAAGGGCATCCGCTGCGTAAAACATATGCTGGATAAGTTGGTGGTTCATTCCACTGTGGCAATCCCAGATTAATAAAGGGACTAAGCCGAAAAGAAAAAGAAGAATATAGTAAAACATAACATAAAAAAACTTTTTACATTTTACAGTTTTACTACATTTTTGGTGACCAAAATAAATTTCTGTCATATTTCTTTATATAATATGATGTGCTGCAAAGACGAAAGTTAAAACTATTATGTTTAAATGTGTTGATTTCACGTATCAAACAGCATTTGGGAAATCATTTGCAAAGAATTAAAATTTCATATGAGGGCTAATAATTTTGTCTTCATCTGTATGTTAAACAATTTTAGCGTAATGTTTGGTCATTGGTTCCTGAGTAAAACCAACTGATTAGCACTGCAGAATTATCTGATACTAAATAGAAAAGAAAAGAAAAAAAACATATTTAATTTCAAATTTATCCCAATAAAAAGTAAAAATGCTGCAGGAACAACTAAAATTCAATTATATCACTGTCATACCTGTCAACATTGGGATGTGAAAATAAGGGATATGCCCATCCTCCCTGCCCCATCCACCCCCCCAAACCCCCACAAAAAAATCCCCAAATTACTACATATGTTCATCTGCAGTTGTTTCATTGTAAATAAACAGTTAAACGGTCAGTAATATGTTATTAATATTATTATTATTATTATTATTATTATTATTATTATTATTATTATTTGCAAAGGATAGAATAAATAGTATACATTAGAAAAAACTGCAAATAAATTAGCAAACAGTTTTAACAATTAAAATGAATAGCTATTATAAAGAAATAGAATCAAGTTATCAAATCTCATTAATCTTTTCTTCACTGTATAACTTGAACATTCTGAATAAAGAGCAGCGAATGAATCTCACATTCAGATGTTTCGTTTGATTACATTAAATAACAGAGGTGTCACTTTAAAAATGCACACATCTAACATTATAATGAAAGCATTTGATTGCTTTTCTCACTTTTTATGCTCATTTAAGACAAAATTAGTTGTGTTTGGAAGAAAACCCACCAAGATCTTTAGATGTTATTATTATTATTATTAGTAGTAGTATTATTATTATGGGCTGCACGGTGGCGAAGTGGGTAGCACGTTCGCCTCACAGCAAGAAGTTTGCTGGTTCGAGCCTCGGCTGGGTCAGTTGGCATTTCTGTGTGGAGTTTGCATGTTCTCCCCGTGTTCGCGTGGGTTTCCTCCGCGTGCTCCGGTTTCCCCCACAGTCCAAAGACATGCGCTATAGTGAATTAGATAGGCTAAATTGTCCGTAGTGTATGAGTGTGTATGGATGTTTCCCAGTGATGGGTTGCAGCTGGAAGGGCATCCGCTGCGTAAAACATATGCTGGATAAGTGGGCGGTTCATTCCGCTGTGGGGACCCCAGATTAATAAAGGGACTAAGCCGAAAAGAAAATGAATGAATTAATATTATTATTATTATTATTATTATTATTATTATTATTATTATTATTATCATGTGTATATGTCTGTTCAAACACGCACCCAAAACCCAGACTTTCGCTCTGCTTCAAATTGCGTTTACAGAATCCGTTTGGGAAACTGCATCTATTTATCACTGTGGAGCGCACCGCTTGACTGTTTTGAGGATTGCATAGGAGGGGCAACGGCGCCTATAATGGAAAGGAAGGGAATCCCTCCATTTTTACATTTATTTCAAAGTGTTTTCATGCCTAAACAAAGCGAAAGCACAGAACAGATTCACATTTAAGAGCAAGGGGCGTCCCCTGGTGCTTCGGCGGAATGGGTTGTGTATAGGGAGGATCGGCTCTTTAATGTTTATTGTCACCCTTCATAGAAAGATTAAAAATACGGGAGAAATACAGGAAAATACCTTTACGGGATGATAGCGGGATATAACTGTAAAATACAGGAGAATCCCGAGAAAAACGGGAGGGTTGACAGGTATGATTACTGTAGATATGTTCCAGGTGCCTGATTCCTTGTTTTTATGCATATTTTCGCTCATGTCTGTGATCGGTCACATGGCATCTACTGCTGAAGTGACTGGACCAGCCAAGAACCTGCCATTAAGATGAATAGGAATTCTAACAGCTAGCTTTCTGCAGGTATTTCAGACCTTTCTGTTATCCTGTTAACACCGTATGCTCGGATATTCCTAGCAGTTCAATCACAAATCACCCGCTTTGTCAAAGGATGCTTTCAGTAAAGATCTGCCTGATTTTGTCAGAGAAAGAGACTTTTCTGAGCGATCAAACCGCACACTCTTTGCCCACATAATAAGATATAAGACATAAAGGTCACAGAGCTAACCTTTCCAGAGAGATGTTAGACATACAGAGAGAAAGATCTGTGCTCTGGGCACAGATGAGAAGCACCAATTTCCCTAAAGTATGTTTTCTTCCACCTATTTTTTTAATATTGCATAAAAAAATGCTTTATGGAAATGCTAAGATGTGCATAGATTTTGAAAATGTGCTTAAAGTACACTGTAAACTAAATAAATCACTCTTTACAATAAGGTTTAGTTCATGTATTTACTTACATGAACTAATTGTGAACAATTCTTGTACAGCATTTATTAATCATAGTTCAACATTTACTGATGCATTATTACCATCCAAATTCATGCTTGTTAACATTAGTGAATGCAGTTAACATGAACTAACAATGACTATATTTTGTAACGTTAACTAACATGAACTTATACTGTAATAAATGTATTGTTCATTGTTTGTTCATGTTAGTAAACGCATTAACTTACATTACCCAATACAACCTTATTGCAAAGTGTTACCGTTTTCATTGCTGCTGTATTTTAATGATAACAATTGTGCTTGTGTTTTCAACCATTGAATCTTACACAAAGTAGACCGAGCTATTAAATGGGCCCTTAAAAGACTGCAATTTATTATACTTTCATTTCACACGTGAAGACAGTTGAAAGATGAATTAGCTCAATATGTTGTGCTCTCAAGACTCTCTTTGCAATTCCCCCCTGATGATGAAAACTCTAATTCAGAATCAATTATCTGCTGTTTTTGTTATGAAATATGCATGTCATAAGTTGCCTATAGTAATCAGATTTACAAATGGATCCTGGGGTCACATTAGGCTAAATCCAGCCGATTCGAATGTTATCACTCGATTGAATGGGCGTTATCAGTGGTTTTCAGCTGATAGATATGGGTCAGTAGGGCCCTTCTGCGCCTAGACTCAGAAGGCTGTCATCATCCATCCACATGGTTAATCAGCTATAGATCACATGGTGCTGCGGCTGGAAGTTAACGAGAATTATTTATATTAACAATTACAGTACACTGTAAAAAAAAAAAAAAATTAAATGTTTTTATTTGTATTTTTTTAATATTATTTATGCTTTTAAATTGCATTAATGGACCTTCATCTTTCTTCCAACAACTTTTAACCTTGAAAAGGTACAATAAGAGACTTTAATGAACATTTTCAATAGTTTAAAAGTAGTTTACCACACAAAACATACATTTTTTCCCATATTTGCTGCCAGAAAGTGCCGATTTGATTCTCTTTGACTCATCGGATGGACTCGCTTCTTTATTTGCAAAACATATTATGCAATATTCCGGTGTAATTCACATAAAAAATAAAAAAAACTGCAAAAAGAAAACTGCAAATAAAAACTGCAAAAAATAAATAAATAAATAATAAAAATCGCAAAAAAAACATTTTGAAAATGTGCTTAAACTAAATCTTAAAAAAAAAAAACTATTATGTGATTCATGTTTTTTTGTTTTTTTATGCTTTTGAATTGCATTATGGGACCTTAATCTGTCTTCCAACAACTTTTAACCTTGAAAAGTTGGAAAAAGTGACTTTTATGAACACTTTTAATAGTTTGAAAGTAGTTTACTGCACAAAACATTTCAAGAGTTCACACTTAGACATTGCTTGACGCTATTAGTAGGTTTGGCATGCTGTCCCGGTAGAGAACCCTGAGCTCAGAGATAGTTGAGGCCAGGGCTCCCGCCTGGTCAATTAGCATGTAAGGGGGTCCGAGATCAGGTAGGTCTCAAGAGCTCCCCCTGGTAAAGGAGGAAAAGAAGGAGATGGGGTGGAAGGGGGGGATTCTTCCAAAACGAAGATAAGGCAGAAGGCTGAAATTGGTCTATTTATTGTAGGCTTGGATCAATCTGGTTTGATTATTGCTCATTACGGATGAGAGACCAGCCGTGATCAATCATATCACATGCTCCTCTCGAAATTAGCTTAAAAAACTTCACTTATTTTTATTTGCCGCCAGTTTTTTAGGAAGTGATGATTTGATTCTCTTTGACTCATCGGATGGAAACGCTTCTTTATTTGCAAAAATTTTATGAAATATTCCACTGTAATTCACATCGCAGTAAAAAATATAAATAAATAATAAATAAATAAATAAAGGCGGTGTGGTGGTGCAGTGGGTAGCGTTGTCGCCTCACAGCAAGAAGTTCACTGGTTCGAGCCTCGGCTGGGTCAGTTGGCATTTCTGTGTGGAGTTTGCATGTTCTCCCCGTGTTTGCGTGGGTTTCCTCCGGGTGCTCCGGTTTCCCCCACAAGTCCAAAGACATGAGCTATAGGTGAATTGGGTAGGCTAAATTGTCCGTAGTGCATGTGTGAATGAGTGAGTGTATGGGTCTCTCCCAGTGCTGGGTTGCAGTTGGAAGGGCATCCACTGGATGAATATGGATATGGATGGAATATGGATATGGATGAAAAACATATGCTGGATAAGTTGGCGGTTCATTCTGCTGTGGTGACCCCTGATTAATAAAGGGACAAACTGACCCAGCAGGGACTTGAACCAGCGTCCTTCTAGGTCATTTGCAAACCTTTTATGCAATTTTCCATCTTTGTATGGAAACACAGTAAGCGAGGTTTACCTTTATTAACTCTGATATCTGACTGTTTACCTCTTATGCAGTTTCACCTGTTTTCTCATGCAAAACACCGCCTTTTATGCAACGCTCCGACTATTAAATAAATCAGGACACGTTGAGCGTTAACTAGGTGTCTCGCTCTCTTTCTCTTTGTCTGCCTGTTTCGGCCATCAGAGCAGAAAGAAATGTTTGAATGCGCACTGGTTCCAGAGGTATCAATTAGTCATATGTTCGGGGAGCCTTCAAAGGGGACATAGAAATTCAAATTAATTTCGCCGCTTTCATTAAACGAATTATGCTCCGAGAAAGTCATGGAGGCTGTTGCTTGATCTCTGCTTTTCTGTTTTAAAAGCTCTGGTTTCATTTTACATAGAAACGCTTCGGTAAATGTACTGTAGATGTCCCGCTCTCTCTGATATGATTATTTATCTTTATTTCTTGCATTTAAACTATTGGGATAGGAGGCTTTTTTCTGATGGGAGTAGTTTTTACCCTTGGGTCATGTAAAAAAGGTTTTACAGGCATATTCTTTTGATTTTAATCCCATCTGAATCAAACACGTCTTTATATTTTTTCTTGCACAACCTTGATAAAAAATGATGGAGCAAATTACCTAGTGGTTTCCAGGGAACTCCGAGGTCCTCTGAGAAATCTAATCCCATCTGATAGGAATGTTTGTTTTTGCGGCATGCTATTTTTCACTGCGGTACTCTTGGTTTATTTTGACCTTCACCGGATGCCATAACTCATTCTGAAAACGTAGCCCTATATACATTTCTGGAGTCTTTAAAACGAATGCTACAGAGTGGTATGACGCTGTTCCTTTTCACGCTACCAGCTGACCGCTTACCTCCATATGGAGGCTTTCCTGCTGTTACCAGTTTGTCTAGTAGCTCGCCATGTACATCGGTGGACTTGAGATGCAGAGAGGAGTTGACCACGACGACGGGGTTCGAGCGGGTGAGACAAAAACAAAAGCCAAAAAATAAAATAAACAAGTAAATAACAGGATGAGAATGTGGTAAAATCTGAAAACGTGGTTAAAAATCAGGCAAGGGCTTTTCTATTTCTGGATTGCTTTTTAAAACTGTCGGTTGGGTTTAGGGAAGTGGGTGGGCGGGTCAATCGCTGCTTTTGAAAACACTATTGGTTGGGTTTAGGGAAGGGGGTGGGTGGGAGAATCAGTCAGTCAGTCAGTCAGTTGACAGGGGCCTCTGGTGGATTTACGTGAGAACAGCAGGCTTGAATGGCACTTATAAGAGTAATTTGAGATCTCAGCGGACACAGCGGATTCGCGAAAACAAAAACTGCAAAAAAAGTAGCTCCTGGGATGTATTTGGCACTCTCCAGAGATGTATATAGCGTATGTTTTCAGAATGAGCCTGGGTTGGTTTTGCAACATTAAATAAAAATGCAATAAAATAAAGAGGAAAAAGAAATGATACGGAACTTTCACTGTAATTTGCATTGCAAAAATAAATAAATAAATAAAAAACCTTTATGGAAATGCTAAGATGTGCATACATTTTAAAATTGCACATAAACTACACTGTAAAAACATATCTGCAAATTAACAGTTTTCTGTATTTTGTCATTCATGTTTTATTTTTATGCTTTTGAATTGCATTACTGGACCTTAATCTGTCCTCCAACAACTTTTAACCTTGAAAAGTTGGAAAAAGTGACTTTTATGAACATTTTTAATAGTTTAAAGTGATATATTGTGATATAAAAGCCACCGCGCATTAATTGCGTTTCGTCTTCTGAGGCACAAGTAATTTATTATGGAAATGAAAAGACCCACCGGGGCTTCTCCTACAGCACAAAACATTTATTTTCCCATATTTGCCACCAGTTCATGAGGAAGTGTATAGATTTGATTCTCTTTGACTTATGTTATTTTTTTCACTGCGGTACTCTTGATTTATTTTGACCTTCACCGGATGCCATAACTAAACTTTAATGTCTTGTTGCCGTCTGGTGAATAGATATAGACCTTTTTTTTTACCAGCAAAATAACAGTCAAGGGTTGTTAAATAGCTGCCGAAATGTTATTTAAGAAGATAATTAAATCAATAAACTGAATTTAATCAAAGACATTGCTTGGAATGAATGCGTGTAGAAACATCATCTTAATTAACCACTTCCGTAAGTCTTATACAGTACATGTCAAATATGTCTTGAGAATTTCAGTGGGTTTCGCAACACTAAATAAAAAAAAAAATGCAATAAAATAAAGATAAAAAGAAAAGATACAGAACTTAAAACATAATGGTTCTTCTATGAAATACAGTCCCTTCAATGCTGTTTGAATATATTGTGACACTGTTGGTTTGTAATGCAAACTATGTTATTTTAAAAGGTCATTAAATGTCATTGTGTATATGTAGTTGAGCAATGTATTTGAATAGGTTAACATGCTTTCATTTTGATTATATTTCACATGCTCATCTTTTTCTCAGTATAGTAAAGAAGAAGCTCCGCCTTCCTAAAAATCCCAGAGTGCTTGGATTGGCTGATTCAGTGCACAGCGAGATTAAGATTAAAGTTTTAAT
>CAIGQV010016735.1:2348761-2351259 GCA_903798115.1 Danio jaintianensis
AGCGTGCATGCAGGGATGAATTCAAACTTATGAAATCACTGAACGTGGTGTTTTATAAATGCACGCTGAATAATGAATGCAAGCTTTTTCATTTTAATTTTGTTGCAAGCAGAAGAACGGCCAATTTAGTTCTCCAGACAGCAAAACAAAGTGATGCAAACACTCATTATGTAACTAAAACTCGCTGTTATTCGTTTTTATGCAAAGGCCACACCATAGCCTACAATCAACAATGTCTTACAGAGCCGCGCAGAACAATGCAAACTGTGATTATCTGTCACCTTGGGTGTTGAAATTGTATCTTTATTTGTGCCACCATAGGCCGACTTGATTGTTGTCAACATTATATGAAGCAGTTGCTTTTAATGCATCTAATCATGGGTTTAAACCAGTGTAATTTAAATAAAAGTACTACATATTGCATTATTTGAAGCTCAAAAAGAGGGCTCTTTCCAAACGTACACCACTGTTATTAAGTCAAACCCAGCTCAAAGAATCCGACTGCAACTTTGTAGAGCTTCTGTAAGTATACAGTAGTCAGCATTGGAAGTGGATCATCATCTTTCATCAAGGTTGTCCTAAAACTAACAACTGTACAAAATGATTATTCATTCATTCATACATTTTCCTTCAGCTTAGTCCCTTTATTCATCAGGGGTCGCCACAGCAGAATGAACCGCCAATTTATCCAGCATATGTTTTACAAAGCGGATGCCCTTCCAGCTGTAACCCAGTACTGGGAAACATCCATACACTCTGGCATTCACACTCATAGACTACTGCCAATTTACTTTATTCAATTCACCTATAGCGGGCGACACGGTGGCGCAGTGGTTAGCACAATCACCTCACAGCAAGAAGGTCTCTGGTTCGAGCCTCGGCTGGGTCAGTTGGCATTTCTGTATGGAGTTTGCATGTTCTCCCCGTGTTCGCGTGGGTTTCCTCCGGGTGCTCCGGTTTCCCCCACAAGTCCAAAGACATGCGGTATAGGTGAATTGGGTAAGCTAAATTGTCCACAGCGGAATGAATCGCCAACTTATCCAGCATATGTTTTACACAGCGGATGCCCTACCAGCTGCAACCCAGTACTGGGAAACATCCCTACACACTCATCCACACACAAACTCATACACTACAGCCAATTTAGTTCATCAATTCCCCTATAGCACATGTGTTTGGACTGTGGGGGAAACCGGAGCACCCGCAGGAAACCCACACCAACACAAGGAGAACATGCAAACTCTACACAGAAATGCCAACTGGCCCAGCCAGGACTCAAACCAGCGACCTTCTTGCTGTGAGGTGACAGTGCTAACCACTGAGCCCCTAAAATTGTAAAGTTTGAACCAAAGTTAAATTATACTTGAAAATAGTTGTAACAAACTACAGTATTTTTTAAAAGTTGGTTAAAAGTGTATTTTTTTCTTCATCTACTTCAAATGTTGACTACTAACTTCCTCAGACACAAACTGAATCTCTCTTCCCAGTCTCAGACTAAAGCCATAGATACAGTAAATAAGTAAAAATAACACACATTAATCTAGGCACGGGGAAACTAGTAGGAGGGCTAATTATGGCATAAACAAACTCCACAAATGATTATTAAATGATTGAGATGCGTTGCTGTTGTTGCTGCTCACGCATAATATTCTGCTTATAAGCAAAAATCACTGTTTAGATGAAAACATGCATCCGCATCCTTCTGTTCTCTTCTGTGCACAGGGTTATTAGTTCACCACACACACACACACACACACATACACACACACACGCACACATACATGCACGCACACACACACAGCTATCTTTATGGGGATTCCTCATAGACATAATGATTTTTATACTGTACAGATTGTATATTTTTACTCCTACCTCAACACAGAAAACAATCTGCATTTTTACATTCCCAAAATCCTTTATTCTGTGTGATTTATGAGCTGTTTTCCCTTATGGGGCCCAAAAAATGTCCCCACAAGGTAAACCTACTGGTATTGCTGTACTTGTACATTAGGTCCCCACAATGTAAGCAATACAAGGTATGTATACACACACAAAGTGATAGTGAGAGAGAGAGAGAGAGAGAGAGAGAGAGAGACGCAGACAGACACACACACACACATTGGTATACGAGGACTCTCAATAGGCGTAATGTATTTATACAGTAAAAACCGTTTATTATATGGCCTGGCCTTACCCTATCCCTAACCACAACCCTAATAAAACCCAAATCTGTGGCAAGTACTGAATATGATAAGACTCCATTAAGTATGAATTTTAAATGTTTTTAATTACGAGGACACACAGCACGTCCTCATAAACCACTTTAATAGAGTACAACTAGGTCATACCCATGTCATTAACATTATACAATTTTCGGCCCTCGTAAGCCACCAAAACCAGTACGTACACACACACACACACACATACACACACACACATACACACAAACACACACACACACGTTGATATATGAGGACTCTCAATTGGCGTAATGTATT
>CAIGQV010016735.1:2358652-2373921 GCA_903798115.1 Danio jaintianensis
ATAATGTTTTATTTGTATAAAAATAATGTTTTAGTTGCATAAAAAAAAAATGTTTTAGTTGCATGAAAATATTGTTTTAGTTGCATAAAAAAAAATGTTTTAGTTGCATGAAAATAATGTTTTAGTTACATAAAAATAATGTTTTAGTCGCATGAAAATATTGTTTTAGTTGCATAAAAATAATGTTTTATTTGTATAAAAATAATGTTTTAGTTGCATAAAAATAATGTTTTATTTGTATAAAAATAATGTTTTAGTTGCATAAAAAAATAATGTTTTAGTTGCATGAAAATAATGTTTTAGTTGCATAAAAAAATAATGTTTTAGTTGCATGAAAATAATGTTTTAGTTGCATGAAAATAATAATGTTTTAGTTGCATAAAAATAATGTTTTAGTTGCATAAAAAAATAATGTTTTAGTTGCATGAAAATAATAATGTTTTAGTTGCATAAAAATAATGTTTTAGTTGCATAAAAAAAAATGTTTTAGTTGCATGAAAATAATGTTTTAGTTGCATGAAAATAATGTTTTAGTTGCATAAAAATAATGTTTTAGTTGCATAAAAAAAAATGTTTTAGTTGCATGAAAATAATGTTTTAGTTGCATAAAAAAATAATGTTTTAGTTGCATGAAAATAATGTTTTAGTTGCATGAAAATAATAATGTTTTAGTTGCATGAAAATAATGTTTTAGTTGCATGAAAATAATAATGTTTTAGTTGCATAAAAATAATGTTTTAGTTGCATGAAAATAATAATGTTTTAGTTGCATGAAAATAATAATGTTTTAGTTGCATAAAAATAATGTTTTAGTTGCATAAAAAAAAATGTTTTAGTTGCATGAAAATAATAATGTTTTAGTTGCATGAAAATAATAATGTTTTAGTTGCATAAAAATAATGTTTTAGTTGCATGAAAATAATAATGTTTTAGTTGCATGAAAATAATAATGTTTTAGTTGCATAAAAATAATGTTTTAGTTGCATAAAAAAATAATGTTTTAGTTGCATGAAAAAAATAATGTTTTAGTTGCATGAAAATAATAATGTTTTAGTTGCATAAAAATAATGTTTTAGTTGCATGAAAATAATAATGTTTTAGTTGCATAAAAATAATGTTTTAGTTGCATGAAAAAAATTATGTTTTAGTTGCATGAACAATTAGAATTTTTACTCTGCAATGTTTTCCCCTTCCATCTTCATTATTGTTGACAAAAAGGGGAATTTCAACAGTAATTTTGTACCTAAAAGTTTAATATTTAATATTTAATATAACTGCATTATTGCAGTACGCAGTTCAATTTAAAATAAACATCCAAATCAAGTAACAATGCAAATATACTCCAAAACATCTGCATAAAATTCAATTTGCATGCTGGAGTTCCCTATCTGGCAGGTGTTTAGAACTATAATTACGTAATTAAAGTCTAATTTAATTTCTTATATAATGTCTATAATATCTTAATCCAATGTAACAGAAGCCATATTTGTACTGCAAAATAATGAAAATGACTCAAATGCTTCCCCAGCAGTATTTCAGTACAGCTGGTTAACTGGATTCTGGGCTGTTAGTGAATAACACACACATTTTTTAGATTGAAATAGCATGTGTAAAACTGCCTGGACTGTTTGGTGAATTTGCCCCTCAGTCTCTCTCTCTCCAGTTCACAATTTGCCCATCTGTGCAGAGAGCAGTAAATAAGGACTCAGCTCAAGGCTAAAGACCTCTCTTAGTTTCTGTGCTCCATCGCTGGTATTTTTGTCCTTGAGATTTTGCATGGAATGGATGTTTTGAATGCCGTCTTTTCCAGCACCATTAACAGGCCTTGAGCAAATCAGCCTGCCGCCCCCGTGCTGGAGGATGATGATGGGACAGTCACTGACCTACTTCTGCTATTAGAAGTGGAGGAAAAACCTTGCATGCACGCAACCAGAAGCTGGACGTCCCACAGTCTGCCTTGACCCCTGCATTTACATGTGCTGTTGTGCAGAACAACCACTTAAATCTACCCTGGCTCACTGGAAATACGTGCAAACATCTCCACAAATACATACTTGCAGATATAAAATCGATTTAGCAAATTCTGTGATTGGCTTGCACACAGGGCTCGACATTACCCTTTTTGCTTACCAGCCACTGTGGCTAGTTATTTTCCAATGTTAAAAGCCACTCTGCATTTTCACTACCCACAATTTTGTTGTTATTTTCTAGAGCCCAACTATTTTGTTGTAATTTTGAATAACCTATAACTAAACCAGTCCCTCACCTCAGTTACGGTGACACACACACACACACACACACACACACACACACACACACACACACACACACACACACACACACACACACACACACACACACACACACACACACACACACACACACACACACACACACACACACACACACACACACACACACGCACACACCTAAACGTCTGTTAATTCTCAATAAGAACTGTATAGAAGTCAAAGCAACCAGTAATAAGTGAATCTGCTGATGCTGTTTGTGGAGTTGTTTAATGATCCTCTGCTGAGACTGAAGGTGTTTTATTTTAGTTGATTGTATTTAATGCTGTAACTGAAGTCACTGTCAGTCATCAGCGTCTGAATTCACTCATTTGTGTTCAATAACTCTGTCAAGTGAACTATATTAGTGAACTAGTATACATGATAGTGAATGAGGGCACAAAGTGTGATTTCAAATGTCGACTCTGAGCTCTGTTAATTCAGTTTACCACTTTTGGTTACTTTCTCGAAAACAAAAATATTACCCAGAATGCACAGTTTTAACAGAATATTACTGTTTTAGTGGGAAAAAAAAGGGGGCGACACGGTGGCTCAGTGGTTAGCACCGTCGCCTCACAGCAAGAAGGTCGCTGGTTCGAGCCCAGGCTGGGCCAGTTGGCATTTCTGTTTTCTTTGCATGTTCTCCCCGTGTTGGCGTGGGTTTCCTCCGGCTGCTCTTGTTTCCCCCACAGTCCAAACACATGCGCTATAGGGGAATTGGGTAAGCTAAATTGGCTGTAGTGTGTGTGTGTGTGTGTGTGTGTGTGTGTGTGTGTGTGTGTGTGTGAATGTGAGAGTGTATGGGTGTTTCCTACTGGGTTGTGGCTGGAAGGGCATCCACTGTGTAAAACATTCCTCTTTTCTTTCATCTTTATTTCTATAGCGCTTTTACAATGTAGATTGTGTCAAAGCAGCTTAACATAGAAGATTATAGTAAATTGAAACAGTGTCAGTCCAGTTTTCAGAGTTGAAGTTCAGTTAAGTTCAGTTCAGTGGGGTTTAATTTTCACTGCTGAGAGTCCAAACACTGAAAAGCAAATCCATCGATGCGCAGCTCCACAAGTCCCGAACCATGCAAGCCAGTGGGCCAGCATAAAACATAAAACATATGCTGGGTAAGTTAGCGGTTCATTCCACTGTGGCGACCTTTGATGAATAAAGGGACTAAGCCGAAGGAAAATGAATGAATGAATGAATGAATGAATAAATGAATGAATGAATGAAAAAAAAGTATTTTACTGTAGAATCTGACCGTTTTTAACAGCATTCTTTACAGTGCAGGAGAAACAGTTGAAACCACTTAGAAACATAATAGCAGCAGGGTTCATACACATTTTTACTACTAAAATTTCAGGACTTTTCCAGGACTTTTCCAAAACTTTCAGGTAAATATTCATGACGCAATGTTTAATGTAATGTTTGCGTACACGTGGTAAATAAGAAAGAAATGCACGTTATAAAAATATTTAAAAATATGCGGCAATTTATTTAGTTTGTTTATTTCTGTGAAACAGTTTTTAGAAAGTATCTTTTGCTGTCTGTGTGAAAATATTTTAGAATTTTTGGCTTGTGTTTTGAAAAAACTTATAAGTACAAGTAAGTATAAGTACAAATTAGCACCCACAGTATATTACCTCTGTAGTTAGAGATTGTTTCTTGAATTACGATGAATGCGAGTGAAAGAGAGGTGAAGCTGAAACTGCGAGTTGCTTTTTTACCCCACACAGAAACCGTCACGTGAAGAGATGAACCGCACAATTGTATTTAAAATCTACCCAATATTATCATCTCAAATATATTCAAGTACACAGATATTTGTTAAACAAATTTCCATGACTTTTGGGATTATTTGTTTATCCAAAACTTTTCCAGGCCTGGCAAATGCCTTGTCAAAATTCCATGACTTCTCCAGGTTTTCCAGGACCGTATGAACCCTGTAACAGTGTTTGATTTGTGAACAATAAGCTGGATTTTGTCAATTACATTGTTATATTGGTTCACCAAATGCACTGAACAATTAATTAATGAATTGAACAGATCTGACATCATCAGTTCAGAAGTCAAATGATCCAGTCTGAGCGAGTCTGTTAACAATT
Organism: Danio jaintianensis; assembly: GCA_903798115.1. Classification (NCBI taxonomy): domain Eukaryota; kingdom Metazoa; phylum Chordata; class Actinopteri; order Cypriniformes; family Danionidae; genus Danio; species Danio jaintianensis. Next base: position 2,363,037 of record CAIGQV010016735.1, read on the forward strand.
CATCGAATTTACACAAACTCATTAAAAAAATTTATACCTGGGAAATCCTTTCAAAAATGAGTGTAATTATAATGTAAGCTTCTAATGCTGAATTTAAGAGTTTCTTAGTTTAAATAAAAATCACAATTGGGTCATGAATATCAGGTGTCTGTAAAGTAAATCTTCTGAAAAGCCAACCATATGTGTGTATTACTGTCTGAACATAATGTAAAATAATCATGCTTTTCTTCATCCACTGCTGTAGCTTATAACTTATATAAAAGTGCTATGTCTGAATAGCTTTCTTCTTAAAAGGTTAACACATTTTCCCTATGTGATGTATTTATTATATATTGTATGTTTGCAATTGTCAGCACACATTTACACTCATTTATGTTACATACTAGGCTATATGGCATATTTAATTACATCTATTCACTTACTTTGACTCAAGTAAAGATTGAAAAGGAGTACTTAACACTTTTAGGAGTAATATTTTATTAGGGTATCAGCGGTTTTACTCAAGTGCAAGATTTGTGTGCTGTCAGAAAGCATCTAATCATAGTGATGAAGATACCTTTGCACAAGCTCTGCAATTCAGCACTCTATATGCCATATTTATTTGTAAAGCGCTTTATCCTAAATTACACTTTATATATTAAATTGCTTTAAACGAAAGTAGCTTTACGGTATTAGAGATGAAATAATGGTGTGACACTTCTGTTATAAAGCATCACTGCATTATTACATCATGCCAGTTCATTCTTCAATTCAGCTTGAAGTCTAGCGGGGAATGAAGCGTTAAGCCCCTGCTGGCAGATACTGTAACTGCATCCTTCTGTGGGCAAACACATGAGCTTGTATTGACTTCTTCCTTGGAGCCAGATTTACAGGGAAGAGACTGAAAAATGACAGTGATTGGTGACGATGAAAAGTAAAGTGGTTTCAAAGACATGTTATTACATTTTGATGAAAGATTATGAAAGTAAACATGTTTTTTTTTTCTTTGGAATAAGATGTCCTGAGTCGATGAATTGTCCCAGGTAAGACCAGAAATGTGCATTAGGAAAGTACACAGAGTCTATTTTTAAATCAAGTTGACTTTGGTTCTTGAAACTCTGAACCTCTAGGGCGAAACTTTTTTTTTAGCTCTCCCAATATATACGGTATATACAGTTGAAGTCATAATTATCAGCCCCCCTGTGAAATTGTAATTCTTTTAAAAATTATTTCTTAACAGAGACATTTTTTTAACACATTTTTAAACATAATAGTTTTAATAACTAATTTCTGATTACTCATTTGTTTTGTCTTTGCCATGATGACACTGCATACTATTGTTCTACTTATTTTGCAAGACATTTGTATTCAGTTTAAAGTGCAATTTAAAGACAATTAGGTTGTTATGTTAATTAGGAAGGTTAGCGTAATTAGGCAAGTTATTGTTATTTAACTGCTATTTTCATTTATAGCACTTCTTTTTTTAATTGATATTTAATATCTCTTGTTTAAATACACTATGAACAGCAGCTATGCTCTTCTTCTCTGTTCTCTGTTCTTTGTTCTATATTTCCACCTGGGGATACTCATCCCGAGGCCTCTAGAGATTGTGCAGTGCCATTGATGTGATCCAAGTCCTGTGAAGAGATGATGCCATCCATAGAGACTTCTAGAAGTCTCCATAATCCTGGACCAGGCCGTATCCTGAGCAGATGCAGTGGCGGTCATGGAGGGGTGGAGAGCATGAGACTCATTCCTGAAAGACCCCAGTGACAGACGAGTCTCCGCACTGATCTCATGGGCCAGCCTGAACACCCGCCGGTGACCTACTCACACCTGCAGCTTCTCCACGATGGACGTCCAGCGTTCTCCAGCCCCCGGCGCCTAGACTGCAGCTCTGCACAAGAAGTTTGGCCAGAGGAGGAATGGTCATGTCCAACTGAGCCTGGTCTCTCGAGGTTTATTCCCTTCACTTTCGTCAATTGGTGAAGTTTTGTTCCCTGCCACTGTCGCCACTGGCTTGCTTGGTTTGGGACTTGTGGAGTTGCGCATCGATGGATTTGCTCTTCAGTGTTTGGACTTTCAGCAGTGAAAATTAAACCCCACTGAACTGAACTAAACTGAACTTCAACTCTGAAAACTGACACAGTTTCAATTTACTAGAACTTCTGTTAAGCTGCTTTGACACAATCTACATTGTAAAAGCGCTATAGAAAAAAAGATGAACTGAATTGAATTGAATTATTGGATAACAGTGTTTTGTCTTGTGGACAATTGAAAAATATAGACACTTTAGCCCGAAATTAATTATACCCCTGGCAAATTCTGACCGCCCCTTTTTGTTCAAAGGTAAATAAAAGCTGGGAAATATATATTTTTTCTCACAATGATGGCTCTTGTACATCGTCTTATTATCTTTTGGAAGAAGGATATGTCATTTCTGGTCAAAAAAAGAAAAAAACTAAAACTTGCTGGTTGAATAAAAGTAACTTTAAGTCAGAATTTTCCAGGGGTATGAATAATTTTGGGCTTGACTGCTTAAAGGGGCTAATAATATTGACCTTAATATTATAATAATTTTAAAAAAAAACTGCTTTTAATCCAGCCAAACTAAAAAAATATATGATTTTCCCCAGAAGAACAAATATGATAGGAAATGCTGTGAAAATGTCCTTGGTCTGTTAAAAATAGTCCCCAGGTAAAGAATAAAGATTTCAGAGGAAGGCTAATAATTTTGACTTCAACTATATAGCCCAATAAATGACTAGGAATAATAATCGACAGTAAATGGTATAACTACTAGCTCTACAAAAAATGTGTTTATGACAATAGATTAAAAATACTGCAATACGTTTGCCACATCAAGTAGCACAACAAGCCTATTTTTTAAAACTGGACTGACACAGTTTCAGGTTCAATTTACTAGAACTTCTATGTTAAGCTGCGTTGACACAATCTACATTGTAAAAGCGCTATAGAAATAAACTGAATTTAATATTTTTATGACTAAAAATAAATGGAAGACTGTAAGTCTCGAGCCAAGAAGGTTCCGTTGGTTGCAGACGCTCAGAATAATGTCAATATGGGGAACTTATTGTCTTCAGGAGAGTTTTGATAGTATTTTCTTAGAAGATCTACGTCAATGCATATTTAATGCCAGCACAGCTGATTTGTTTACAGCACTAACCAAGGAAACGGTCTTATTCCTGCTTTTCTAGAAGTGCCACCTGCTGGCAGAGAGTGAAACTGCGTTTTCCACATAGTATGCCTACTGTTTGGATTTTGTACACATATACAACATGTTTTGCAAGGCATAATTGCATAAAATAAATGTCAGATCATTATATATATATATATATATTAATTTCTATTTTTATATAATAATATATATATATATGTATATATATATATATATATATATATATATATATATATATTTACTTTATATTTCGCAATTATAGAATATTATAATTTAATTACAATGTAATAAATAATTATAATTGAAATCACTACATGACCAAGTTGATGAATGCAGCACAATTGTTGGATGACAGTGCAGTGATAAAACAGATATTCATTATTTATTATTATAAAAATGGAAATCTATTTTAGAATTTCAGCCAATTTGCTTGTAAGAGAATATAAAAATCAGCAATCAGATTCTGCAATGACAAGTCAAGATTGGTATATCTATAAATACGTCACTGGGATTTTTTTTTTTAGATCTTTTAGGTCTCTTTTCTTTTGAGCCAAGCAGATAAAAGATCCATGCCATTTTGTTTAGCTTTTGTTTAGCGTTAAGTGTTTAATGTATATTTATCATGCACAACAAAATGCTAATGCTTATCCGTTAGGCCGATTGGAAGTGGCACTGGTGCGACCTCTAACAAAATTTTGCCACCCACAGTAAAAAAGTAGTAGACCATTTTCAATTACACATTATTTATTTGTCTAATTTATTTTACTGTCAAACATGTCTACATAAAATTAACTGTGGAGCATTTTATATATCTTTGTTTTGATTTTATTCGCTTTGTTTTAGCTAATTCTGGCACCCCATGTTGGGAACCACTGCTCTGAGGACAAAATGTTTTAAAAGTTACATTAAAAATAACCACACAAACAGAAATGTACCCTTTTTAAGATACGCCTGTATTATGATCTTTTGTCAGCACATCAAGCAGGTGGAAAACAGTCTAGTTTGTGTCACATCTTCAATAGACATCAATGGCATAATGCGCAGTCAGTGGGTCATTATGACAAAAGAGGTGATCAAAACCCTGACGCTAAGCATGAAAGGGTTTATTTTTGGGATAATGGGACTGACATTACCTCACATACAGGATTACACAGCTACATGGCCAAAAACTAAATAAATGGATATGAAACATTGATTTAACTTTAACATTTGTGAGAAAGCGTGTAGACACGGCAGGGATTTAACCAATCAGAATTCAGTATTACAGAGTCATATTAGGTCAAAATATGGAGAATTTTCACTCTTTGAAATGTCTTTTGGGTAAATGAAAAGTCTTTTGGGTAAAGGAGCACTAAGTTAAAAACACTCAGCGATGCTTTTAATCTCCTGTTATGATCTCTGTGTGCTTAAGAAAATAAAAACATCTTTCTTAAATCCCACTTGTGCAATAGCACTATGTTTGAAAACTTGTAGGTTTTTATTAAACATTTGGAGCCTTTTTATGATCTGTTGACACTCATGTTTTAGTGCCACTAACAACTAATTTCAAGCAATTACTACGTTCACTTTCAAGAGCGATTTCTCCAGCTAATGAAACGGACAACAATAAAAATTTGCTCACATTAAGACACGACTCGTTCGGCTGACATGCTTGAAAGAGCATGCCTTTATTGCAGTTTTTTCTTCATCACGGAGCCCTAAATGAATCTTAATTACTCTTATCAAACACCATTAAAAACTTTCATCAAGATTCTCATTACGTACAAAAGATTAAAAAAAGGAACTGAAGCACATTAATTTTATACTTGCTCTTGAACGTGTTTCACTCATTATTGTATTGTTCAGATGACACCGTCCACAGAGAATCTACAAAATACTGTCAGATCAGAATCAGCCTTCAGTTAAAGGGGATCTATTGTTATCAGTGTTGAGCACGTTCCTTTAAAAGAGTAATTAGTTATAGTTACTTCTCACAAACAGTTACATAATTATAAAAGTAACTAATTACCAGAGAAAGTAACTGTTGCGCTACTTAAAAAAAATAAATAAACGAATTTGTCAAATGACTATAAAATAAATATAAACATTGTACACTAATCTACACTATTTTAATGTTGTTGTGGGACAATGTGAGAGACGACGGCAGCATGTCCTCAACTATATATCTAGATATTATGTTGTTTAATTCTGTCTGAGTAATAAGAGTTTGCGGTGGAGAAAAATCAAGTTTTATTTGCTTTCACGTCATGGCTTCATCTCTTCCTTTGATAGCAGAGCTCATGTTATCACCTGTGTAGCCACTAATTTTGTGGCGGTATGTGACGACATGACGCGCTTCATTAGATTAGAATTACTCGTCATCGACGCAGAGAGACTCTTTGGCATAAGTTGCACGATACATCAACATTCTTGCCTTTCACCTCAACGAGGGAAAAGTAGTGCTTATATTTCCAGTTTGCAAACGTTACCTTTGAACTTGTTGGATTTGCCATCGTTCTGACTCCTGGTCGTTGGTGTGTGTGACTGACTGTGCGTGTGCTTGTGTGTGAACACCTGCCCTACTCTACCTCTGATTGGCGAACAATGGAAATGTACTCTATCTAAGCCAATCATCACGTTCTCAGTTACACCCCGTTCACAGACACACCAATCATCATCACTGGTTGGTTATGTGTCCCGTCTCACCCCCGAACACACACACACACACCCCAGAGAAAGAGAGGTCCTATGGCTGAGAAAGACGCTGCTCGCATGAAAACCGCTTCAGTGTTCTCAATTATAGTTACGCACATTTTATTGTTAATAACGGTAACAGCGTTGTAACAGGGGAAACAGTAATTCACTTGATTACTCGTTACTGAAAAAAGTATTGCCGTTATTCCCATCACTGATTATTATTAAGATGCAAAATAAGTCTCTGATGTCCCTAGAGTGTATATGTGACGTTTCAGCTCAAAATACCACACAAATAATGTTTCATAACTCTTTGAAACCGAACCTTTTAGGCTTTGATTCAAATTGTGCAGATTTGGTGACTGTCGCTTTAAATTTAAATGAGATTGTGCTCTTTTCAAAAAAGAGCAGAGCTGCAAACACCTATGTGTCAGCATCCGCTTGTTAAGTGTGACCTCACGCAAAGCAGCTTCCGGGTCCAAGCGCTATACCAAACTGTATGGGGAGAGTCATCAAATGGTAATCATAAACATTAAAGGTGCTGTATGTAAGTTTTTGACTCTTCTAAAGCATAAAAATACCATAATATGTTTGCAGATATTTAAGAAACATGCTAAGTGAACATTCTTGTTTATCTGAACAACAATGCTGAAGTCAAATATTCTGCTTTGAAAATGCATTTTCCGTGCCGGAACGGCTGACATTGTTTTTGTCATTTAACCAGCGCAATGCCACTTGAGCCATTTATATTTCAGCAACCCGGGTTGCCTTGGTGGAAAACCGCATATTTCATTCATTCAGTCAGTCAGGAATGCTCTCAAAGTATACATCCGTGACCGAAATGCGACCTCTGGTGAACAGTAGCAGCCCCGAAATGACACATGGATTCACAGTTCCACATGAGGTGGTTATTAATTAGCAAATAATATAAATATTACGAGCTTAAACATTAGGTGAGCAGGTTACATTGTAACCCCGTGTCCTAACAACAGGCTACGAGACGAGATACGCAGTGATGAGCAATTTGGCTGTTTGCATCAAACGAAACACGACAGAAATTTAAATACAGCCATTCAGAAGCACAGAATATGCACTCACTCACAAAATGGTAAGGTTTATAATCTAATTAATGCATACTAAACCTCTTTAACATTATTAAATGTACATGCTGAATCACTGATATGTGTTGGCTTACATTATTTCAGAGTTCTAAAGTTCAATTTCAAACAGTTTATTTTATTTTGAAGATCTGAGGTGAACTATCTGCTGCTGCTTTCAGTAGTATGACAATAAATGTCATGTAAAATGGCATTTAAGCTCACATTGTTAGCATTTAACACTGAATAATGCACATGAGGTGTATCTGAGGTAAACAGCACTGTCAGTTTATCCTGTTGTTTAGCTGCAAGAAATAGAAGCCGTTTCTAATATATCAATTCGAGGTGTTGCTTAGAACAAAAACTCCTTTTAATAGGAGAATATTCCTTCTATCGTGTATAGTTGCTTTTATTTAGAACACGGTTTAAATCCGCCTTTACCGTCAGACTCGCTCCTGTTGGTCAATCTGGCAACCTGCGTTTGTGTTTGTTTTGATTCAGGAATGTAGTACCTAGTTCAACCACTGGGAGTCAAACTTACATACCGCACCTTTAACAAAGCGATGTAATACTTTTAAAAATCACGATTGCAATATATATATATCCATGCCTAATATCGGATTGCCAGAACGTGATTCATTTTTTATAAATTGTTAAAATATTTGTGTCTGTGATGCAGCAAGTCCAGAGACTGTTGTGTATGCCATGGTTTTATATAAAGTTCACTGTAATGTGTGATATGATTGAAAAGTGATAATAAACGAATATTTTCTCAATTCAAATGAGTAGCCACTTGGATCCGGAAACTTAACAAGCGGATAGTGGCAGATTCAAAAACAAGATTGACGCTATCTGTGTGAAAAAGTGTGTTCATTTGTGTATCCTAAAACTCCACATTTATATCCTCATAGTGGCTGACATTATCTCAACCCAGGCTCATTGCGGATTCGTACCCAGGTCTACATTTCTGGGGACAGCGAAATATGTAACCGGAGGTACGTCTGCTCACAGTTTTAGTTTTTTTAAATATGCCAGAGGCTGCTGTGTATGCTTTTTGATGATCTCAGATTTCTCTTGTGGTGTTCTCTTCTTGCGTAAATCCACTAGAGGGTGCAATATATACTTCAGCTGACCAGGCCAGCTTGCTGACTGACTGACCGACTGACCCACTCACCCCCTTCCTTAAACCCAACCGATAGTGTTTTCAAAAGCAATCTAGAAAAAGAAAAGCCGTCGCGGCTGCTTGATTTCACCACGTTTTAAGCCTGTTGTTTATTTAATTTTTGCTTTTGTTTTACCTGGTTACCGTTTTTCGCCAAACTCGACCCGTCATTGCGGTTAACTCAGCTCCACGTCCCAAGTCCATCAGTGTACGAGGCATGCTACTGAGCAAACTGGTCACACTGGAAAAGCCGTCCACATGGAGGTAAGTGGTCAGCTGGTAGTGCAAAAAGGAACAGAAGCTGTCGGCGGTGTCATAGCGCCCTGTAGCATTCGTTTTAAAGATGAAATGCAGCTAGATGTACCTCTGGGTACATAATTCGAGCTCTCCAGAAATGTAGACAGCGGTATGTATCAACAATGAGACTGTATAGCATTATCTTCAGGAGGTCAAATCTCTAATGGCGGACGGCTGCTTCTCACTCAGGGCTGTTTATGCTAATGAGATGGTCACTAGTGGGCGGGGCTTTCCTCCTCTGATGACACGTACAAAGGGAGAATGTCAATCAAAGTGTTTCTGCAGACTGTTTTTATCAAGTCTGATTATAAAAAATACAATTAATTCTGTTTTACCATTAGAGGCTGGTTATATTCACGAATGGCCAACACATGTCAGCAAGCATGCTTTTATTTTTCATTAGTCAACAGTTCTGAAAGCGTGCAGGAGTTTTGCTGTTTATCTGAAGGAGGGCAGGACTGGGATGTAGTGTGGTAATTTATGCTACAGATGTTTGCGGTGAAGCGCAGCCTAGTCTGGGGAGCCATGATTAATTTATTTGTGTTTGGATAAGAGCACGTTGGCTATAGCCGTATTAATATTGCTCTTTTTTAAATCAGATCATATCTTGGTAAATGCAATATTGCCTTCTTAAACGAGTCGACACTTTACCCTACAACTTACAAAGGACAGCTGGTTTTCATTAGCAAAATAGCCACAGGTGTTTGCATAATGAAGATGATGATGTTTCAAATTCAAGATGTGCTGCAGTACAAGGTGAGGCTGTTTTAAAACCACATCTCAGTGCGTACATTACAGCACAGCAGGTACTGGCTTATTTTCAGAGCATTTCATCCACATGCATTCAGAGCTTTTTAGTAAGTGAATAAAGCTTTGAGAATGCTTTAAGGACTTCTGAAAATACATGAATTCCCAAATGAATAAAAAATACTATAGTAATGTATAGTAAAGGGCTGCAGTGGCGCAGTGGGTAGCACGTTCGCCTCACAGCAAGAAGGTCGCTGGTTCGAGCCTCGGCTGGGTCAGTTGGCATTTCTGTGTGGAGTTTGCATGTTCTCCCCGTGTTGGCGGGTGCTCCGGTTTCCCCCACAAGTCCAAACACATGCGCTTTAGGTGAATTGGGTAAGCTAAATTGTCCGTAGTGTATGTGTGTGAATGAGTGTGTATGGATGTTTCCCAGTGATGGGTTGCAGCTGGAAGGGCATCCGCTGTGTAAAACATATGCTGGATAAGTTGGCGGTTCATTCCGCTGTGATGACCCCAGATTAATAAAGGGACTAAGCCGAAAAGAAAATGAATGAATGAATGAATGTATAGTAAATACAGTACATTACATCACAGCAGGTACTGGCTTATTTTCAGAGCATTTCATCCGCATGCATTCAGAGGTTTTAGTGGGTACATGAAACTTTAAGAGAGCTTTAAGAACTTCTAAAGATGCATGCATTCCCAAATGAATAAAAAAAATACTATAGTAATTTATAGTACATACTGCAATAGTGTTTTTGAGCAATACTACAGTAAAGTATTATTCTTTATATGTTGCAGTGTTTACAACTCAACTCAATAGTTGTGTTACCAAAGCAACTACAGAATCACCACAATAGATTAATTCAAGTACTTTGCTCTATTATGGTCCAAAAACACTACAATATTAATATATAAATATAATAATATAAATATCTATCTATCTATCCATCCATCCATCCATCCATCCATCCATCACAGTTTAAGACATAACCATTTTAAACACTTTTTGTTAAATGCATTTTTTACGAATTTATTTAAAAATATATTTGTTGACAATTATATTTATATGTGCAGAAGTTTTTTTTTGTTTGCTGACTTTTCAGAGCAATGTTTGTGTTGTTTTGATGTTTTGTTGTAAGACAATTCACAGGAATTATAAATTTAAACTGTTTTTGAATAATACATTCATAATGAGTTATAAATGCAAAGTAATTCAATAAAATGTTTTGGAAATTCATTCATTAATTTTCCTTTGACTTTGTCCCTTATTTTTATGTCGCCACACTGGAATGAACCGCCAACTATTATTCCAGCTGCAACCCAGCACTGGGAAGCACCAACACACTCTCACATTCACACACACACTCATACACTACGGCCAATTTAGTTTATCCAATTCACATATAGTTAATGTGTTTGGACTGTGGGGGAAACCGGAACACCCAGAGGAAACTTAATTTAATACATTTAAATAATATAATTTATATTATAACTTTAATATTAATATTAATTTATAATATTTATATAAATAATAATATTAATAAAATATTTTTTATATTAATAATTAAAATAATGCTTATATAATATAATATTAATTATATTATATAAATTATATTACATATAATAATTATATTAATACTATTATAATAACTATAATAACAATATACTACTACTCCTTATAATAATAATAATAATAATAATAATAATAATAATAATAATAATAATAAT
>CAIGQV010016735.1:2394338-2426604 GCA_903798115.1 Danio jaintianensis
AATTAGCCACTAAATCAAAAGGTTATGAATTGGCGTGATATAACATTGGTGAATCAGATGTGGAGAAGGTGAACAGAAGTGTTATGTGCTTTTCCATTACAGTATTTTTTTAATGTGCAGTGCTGCATTTAAAGTTAATAGTTTGAACGAATTGTAACATAAATACGAACAATTTCCACTATTACTCCACTGTTGATATTTACGAATAATGCTTTCCCACATCCGGGAGAGTTACGGTGTGGAGAAGCCCCAAAGAAACGTACCACCAAGACTGTTGCATGCCCAGAGTAACTATTTTACGTTTTGGCAGTTTAGTGGCTAATTGGTACAAATTCATATCAGTTCAGTCTTGTGAAAATGAAATGTTCAATTTTTACAAGGAGGCGTGGCACCAAAACCCACCCCTAAACCCAACCGTCATTGAGGGATAAGCAAACCGCACTAAAATGTACAAATGAGATTTCCTACAAATTAGTCACTATATCAGAAATTACATACTGGCATGAAATAATGTTGGTGCATCATACGTGATGAAGGTGAACATAAGAAAAGTGTTATATGCCTTTCTATTACAGTCTTGTTATGTGCAGTGTTGTATTTAAGTTAATTGTAATATAAATATGAACAAATTCCAATATTATTTCACTATTATTCACAAATAATGCTTTCCCACATTCGAGAGAGTTACGGTGTGGAGAAGCCCCACAGAAGCGTAACACCCAGACTCTTGCATGCCCAGAGTGAAGCATGGATCAGTGATGGTTTGGGTTGCAATATCCCTAGGAAGATGTGCAGATCTTATTAAAATGTACAAATGAGATCGTACAAATTCATACAATTTATAAACTAAATCAAAAGGTTACGAGTTGGCGTGAAATAATGTTGGTGCATCAGATGTGAACAAGGTTGTGTTTCTGAGCCTGTCATCTACAGCATATGATTTCTTTAAGCAGAGTGCAGTCAGCAAACACTCAGAAACTCCACAAACATGAGCTTGTCTATAGTCAGATTTACTGGAGAGAGTTTCACAGTGACTGTGTACACAAACACACCGCTGAAATTCAATTTGCTCTTGTTTTGATGCGGCAGTAAAAGAACAGAAGGCAAGTGTTGTGTGCCTTTTCTATTATAGGCTTTTTATGTGCTGTGCTGCATTTAGGTGAATAGTTTAAATGAAGTATAATATAAATATGAACAATTTCCACTATTACTCCACTATTATTACTCATGAATAATGCTCTAGTAAAACATTTTAGCACTTAGTTTTTTTGATCTGTTTTATTTACATCATAACATGCGCTGTAAAAAAAATATATGTTAATTAACAGTTTCTGTATATTTTACAGTTACGAATTGCATTATGGGATGTTGATCTCTGCACTGTCGACTTTTAAAGTGGAAATTTTAACTCTACAGTCTAACAAAGTGACTTTTATTGACATTTTAGTAGTTAGAAATAATATAATGTATAAGAAATAATAAATAGAGAAATAAGTCTGTAAAATAGCAGAAAATGTACTGGCAGTTTATTACAAGGTTTTTGTAGCGTAATACACAACACCAACCCAGACAATTTAGCACTTTACACTATTAAAAACAACCCAGGTTCATTCTGAAACGTACTGCTACATACATTTCTGGAGATAGTGAAATACGTCCCAGGAGATAAGTTTTTTTGCAGTTTTTGTTTTCTCGAATCCACCAGAGGCCGCTGTGTACACTTTTTGAGGTCTCAAATTTCTCTCACGAGTGACATTCGCGCCTGCTGTTCTCACGTAAATCCACCAGAGGCTGCTGTCGACTGACTGACTGCCTGACTGACCGATCGACTGACTCACCCTCCTCCTTCTCTAAACCCAACCAATAGTGTTTTCAAAAGCACCGATTGACCCACCCACCCACTTCCCTAAACCCAACCGACAGTTTTCAAAAGCAACGCAGAAAAAGAAAAGCCCTTGCCTGATTTTTACCACGTTTTCAGATTTTACCACATTCTCACCCTGTTATTTACTTGTTTATTTAATTTTTTTGGCTTCTGTTTTTGTCTCACCCACTTTCTGGAACCGTTCTTCGACGGACTTGAACCCCATCGTCGTGGTCAACTCCTCTCTGCGTCTCAAGTCCGCCGACGTACACGGCAAGCTACTGGGCAAACTGGTAACAGCGGGAAAGCCGTCCATATAATCGCAAAGAGGAACGGCATCATACCACCCCATAGTGTTCGTTTTAAAGACGTTACGTTTTCAGAATACGCCTATGTTGATTAAAAATCTTAATACCTAAACTTTTTTTTGAACGTTACATGGTTAAAAGTTGTTGGTAGAAAGATTAAGGTCCCATAATGCAATTCAAAAGCATAAATAAATGGGGGAAAAAACTAAAACTAAAAACATGAATCACAAAATACTGCTAATATATGGATATTTTGTTACAGCGTACAGTCACGTTAAAATAGTTTACATTTAAATAGTAAATATATATTTACTCTATATAAACAATGTTCCCATTATTATTTTTCATGAACGTTTAGCTTATAATAATTAGTAATCTTTACATTTAAATTCACACTAAATAATTTCAGTGTATACTATATAAACACTTAACAATTTTCTCACAATCATCCCTATGTTAGAACTATAATTTGTGTAAGACAGAGAACAGAATTTTCTTCATTTTTATATTTTTATATTAATAATGCATGTGTCGTATTTAAACTGCTGCCATATGTTGGTTTATGGCAATTACCCAGTAGTTTATGCAATGTTTGCAGAAGATAGCATATGGATATTCATATACATGTACATATGCAAACACATAAAGAGTCTAACGGTGTCATACTGTATGTGCAACTAATTATGACAAATAAAATGATGCTCGGGGCTGCATGGTGGCGCAGTGGGTAGCACGTTCGCCTCACAGCAAGACGGTTGCTGGTTCGAGCATCAGCTGGGTCAGTTGGCGTTTCTGTGTGGAGTTTGCATGTTCTCCCTGTATTCACGTGGGTTTCCTCCGGGTGCTCCGGTTTCCCAAAGACAGGTGAATTGAGTAAGTTAAATTGTCCATAGTGTGTCAATGAGTGTGTATGGACGTTTCCCAGTGATGGGTTGAAGCTGGAAGGGCATCTGCTGTGTAAAACATATGCTGGATAAGTTGGCGGTTCATTCCGCTGTGGCGACCCCTGATTAAAAAAGGGACTAAGCCGAAAAGAAAATGAATGAAAATTATGTTCTTCTTTAGAACTTTTAGACTATTAATTAACATAAGTTATAAATGTCCTGTTATTGCCTGTAAACACTGTTTTAACCACTGTGCATAAAGCACTTTTTCAGCTTGTATTGAATGATTTATAGTTATGTGCTTGAGTATTTTCAAGTACTCAATGTTATGAAATTACTGTCCCTCCACCACTCCACCTATAGCTGGTGTGTGGTGAGCGCACTGGCGCCGTTGTGCTGTGTCTGCCATTGCATTATGCAAGTGGATGCTGCACACTGGTGGTGGTGTGGCCACTCATAATTGTGAAGCGCTTTGGGTACATGGTCATACACAATAAATGTGCTATATAAATACACATTACATTACATTTACAGTACATATGGAGATTAATAGGTGAGGAAAATGTATTTATAACAAATCATAGACATCGATTTGTTTTTCATCGACATAGACCCAAATTAAAATGGTGCATACAAATAACCCACACAAAAAGCTTTTGTTACGTTTCTTAAGGCACTGATAAATAAAGCATAGATTACATACGTATTATTCATTCACAAGATGGAGGCAAATAGTCAAAAACCGCGTCATTACAGACAAGCAGATACATACGAATGTGGATGTAAGTATATGGATGTGAACGTATTCACTGACGGTCAAGGTGATTCTCAGTTCCAGCATGAGACTGTGTTATTTAGAGGTTGTTATCTGGCAATAACATAGCGTTTAACATCATGACTGACCAATCAGAAGCAAGTATTCCAGACAGCGATGTAATGCAATTGTTTAACCAACTAGCAAACAGCTGAGACTGAAACCTCTGCATTTCTTTCCTGAGACGTTATTAACAGCTTGACCTCATAAAACGCAAAAAAAAAAAAGAAGCTAAAAGAGCTAAAAGCTAAATTTTGCAGACACAGAGCACTGAAGTGTGTGTATTTCATCTGCTGAACGGAAAAAGGTATCATTAAAAGTGAACATTCTGTCGGCTCAGAGGTGAGCTCGGGATAAAAGGACTCGACAGCTCACTTCTTCTACATTAACCCTTGTTATGGTCCGTTTAATAAAATCTCTTGCCTTTTCATTAACTCTCGGTCAGTTTTTAGCAGCCAACAGCTTTCAGATTTATTAATATTACAGTGAGTTACTTAACAAGCTAAAACATAATAATGTTGATACTGTGCAAGGAAAATATTCACCAAACGCTGAATGTATGTACAGTATGTAATGTTATATTAATGTGGAATATTGATAACTACAGTATAATATAATAAAAAGTATTATGTACTATAATAAAATGAAATATTTTGAATATTAATAAGAATATAGTAAACTTTTACTTGTAGATGCTTTGCTTTTGTCTCAGTGTTAATGACGCTGATCATCATGAGCGCATAGATGCATATTAGTAAAATGTAAAAACTACATTTTGTGAAATGTAAATAGGAAAAATAGTGGATTCAGGCCACTCTCATTGGAATTTTTATAACATGTACAACACCATACAAAGTGAGCTACAAGCAAACTGACCACGCCAGAAAAGTTGACCGTATGAGACTGCCACAGCCATATAACCCTGCAGCCCAAGACCGGTTACTCATTGAAGCTAAGCAAGGCTGAGGCTGGTCAGTCCCTGGATGGGAGACCACATGGGAATACTAGGTTGCTGTTGGAAGTGGTGTTAGAGAGGCCAGCAGGGGGCACTCAACCTGCGGTCTGTGTGAGTCCTAATGCCCCAGTATAGTGAAAGGGCTGCTATACTGTCAGTGAGCGCCATCTTTCGGATGAGACATTAAACCGAGGTCCTGATTAAAAATCCCATGGCACTTCTCGTGAAGAGTAGGGGTGTAACCCTGGTTTCCTGGACAAATTCCCTCCATCGGCCCTTATCCATCATGGCCTCCCAATCATCCCCATCCACTGAATTGGTTGTATCACTGTCCCTCCACTCCACCTATAGCTGGTGTATGGTGAGCTCACTGGCACCTTTACATTACATTTACAGTACATATGGAGATTAATAGGTGTGGAAAATGTATTTATAACAAATCATAGACATCGTTAAGTTGTTTTGTAGTGTTTATTTGGTGTTATGCAAAGAACTGCATGGAAATAATCCTTTATTTGTAGATAATATGTCCCTGCAAATATCATTAGTGTAAAAAGGAACACAAGCTGTTGTTGTCATACTGCCCCCTAGGGTTCATTTTACCTAAAAACTGCAGTCAAACGTATATTTAGGAACGAGCCTGGGTTGCTCAGTTTTGATGTTTGATTCTAAACACGTTCGAACATAAGCACATCACAAATTGATTTATTTCACAATCTATTATTTGTTTAATTAATCACAATCAAATTAATCTAATTCAAACTTTCATGGACAATGTTTTAATAAAAATATTTCTCTCCTCATATATATTTTGGTCACTTTATTTTAATGTACAATTTACACCATTGAGATTTTAAGTCATTAAACTACTAATAAGCTGCTTATTAATAGTTAGTGAGGTAGTATTTGGGTTTAGATATTGGATAGGATTAGGGATGTAGAATAAGATCATATACTTTATAAGTGCTAATAATAAGCAGTTAATATCTTAATAATAGGCAGGTAATAATAAGCCATTTGTGAATTATACTTAAACTAAACCGTTATAATATTGTACCATGCTATACATTTTGGTCACACTTTACAATAAGGTTTCATTAGTTATTGCATTTACTAACATTATGAACAATACTTTTACAGCATTTATTAATCATAGTTCAGCATTTACTAATGCATTATTAACATCCAAATATATGCTTGTTAACATTAACATGAACTAACAATGAACAACTGTATTTTCGTTCACTAATGTTAACTAACATGAACAAATTCTGTAATAAATGCATTGTTCATTGTTTGTAAAGTTAGTAAATGCTAATACAAAAACTGATACAACCTTATTATAAAGTGTTACCTACATTTTAATGTAAGTACAGTAATATAAGTGACCAAATAATTCAACATGTCTTTTAATTGTTCACAAAAATAAAAAGTTCACCTAAAAACTTTCTTTTGAATGCAGATTTATCTGTCTCTGCTCGGTGTAATTCAAAAACCCAGCCTCATCCAGCTCTGAGCGTTCTTCAGTCTGCCATACTGACTCATGGCCTGGAATGGTTTGTTCTTGAAGTGTTACATGGAGGTTTAATTGGAGTCAACCAACATGTCATCCCGATTTTCTTTAAAGCCATCGCACCCAAAAGGCTCTCTGCAGCCAAACGCACAAAATGCTGCTTAAAAGCTTTGGTTGAGCAAGATCGTGCCAAAGCCCTTAATAACCACAGATTCAGCATTAATCCAAGACTTCTAATCAAGAAACTAGACATGCAAATGAAATCAGGGCATTTTCTCATTAGGCACACTCCAAACTATAAGATTCCACAGCAATCTCTCTTTTTTTTTAATGTGCATGCTGATGAATACAGGATGGCAGAGGACACGGCGATAAAACCATGAACTTTATTATCCTTCAGAGTTCACAAGCACCATGAAAAATGTCTGTAAATTGACAGTTTTTCATATTTTTGGATTCATAATTTTTTTTAATGCTCTTGAATTGCATTAGAGGACCTTGATCTTTTCCCCAACAACTTCTGATGTTGAAAAGTTTTAAAAGGTGACATTTATTGACATTTTTTAATAGTTTGAAATGATATATTGGCTGTATTGCTGTTGTAAAACTGTTCTGTTATTTTACTAACTTAATTATATATATTATTTATTATGCAATAGATAGTTTCAAACTACTAACATGTCAATAAAAGTCACTATGTTAAGCTGCAGGGTTGAATTTTCAAGAGCATCAAGTGTAGACAGAGCAGAGATCAAGGTCCCATAATGCAATTAATAACCATAAATATACAGAAATACACATGCAAATCACAACATATTGAAAATGTTCAGATTTTTTTTGACACTGAGAAATTAACAGAGGAAATACCAAACAAATAGATGTAAGGTTAAAGAACAGGACATATGGTATTTCAAAGTGTCCTAATATTGTGTTGGAGTCCCCTACAACAGATATAAATGCATCTAAAGTCAGGAAACATTGTGATTTTCCCAGAATATGCTTTTACTAGGTGTTTTTCCACTGCATGGTACACACAATAAAATGATTCATTGTATTTACAATTTTTTTTTAAGGTAAGTGGTTGCAAACAATTTATATGGGCTTACTTTAAGCAAACAAATTGAGTTGAATATTACTAAATGTGATTTGTTTCTTTAAATTCAGCCCATATAAATAGTTTGCAACCACTTACCAAAGACTATAGAGTACACAAGACATGTCACTCGTATCGTTCTGAATGGGGAAAAGTGTAACGGTCAATAAGGTGAATGAAGCCCCGCCTTCTAGTACAGGAGCCAATCATCAATCGCTGTAGACTGATGATTCTACAGGGGAGAATCTCGGACCAGACGTGAGCTTTTACGACAGTTTTTGTGGTCAACAAACACACTGAAATCTCAGCGAATACTTGCTTCACAGACATAAAAAATATATCCACATAAAGCTTGAAATCTGTGCTTTTAAATTACACTTGAAAACTAAAGCCTTTTGGTTTTGTAATCTGTGTGAAACGAACGCGAGGTACAGTTCGTCCTGTCAAATGCACATCACAAGACAGCAACTATTCAAACGCCCACACACTTGTAAACAAAGAGTCGCTGTCATTTCTGGAGGAGATTCTCCATCAAGACCAAGTTGTGGATTACTTCAGAAGAGCAGCTCGATCTGACGATCATTATCCAGAGGATGATAATGTGTAGAACGGCCATAAATGAGGTTGGTGTCGTGATCTCGTTCCTTTCGAGTGCGCATGCGCATTAGCTCGGGCAACCTGAAAATATGCTGATTTTGATTGATTTGAACGTTTAGAAATGAAACTGATGAGACGGTTGTTGTTTAATTTTAATTGGTGATTTCAAATATGTAATGTAATCGTAAGCTTGGCAAACAGTTTTGGAGAATTTGATGTTTCCCCATTCAGACAGAATGCCCGAGCATACTGCCCGAGAGGTATTTCAAAGATGGCTGCCGAGTGAAATGACTTGCCTTCAAGGGACTTTGCACTGTGTATGGCATGGTTTGGTTCGACTAGCTTTCTGCGCTTTGTACCAGGTACCTGATACTTTTTTTAGTACCACCTCAGGTGAGGTTCCCAGTGAGCCGTACTGTTACCAAAATGAGATGTATACACACTGCTGATCACTGATTTGGTCTGTTAGAATCATCATTACCAGCATCATTGATTTCGCGACACAAGACATCAAACCTGCTTTATTTCAATAGTCAGCAGCAGGCACTGCTCAAGATCACCATCCCTGCAGTAGCATCCATTACCTCTGTGTTGTGGGACGGTTTGTGTTGCGCGTTTGTTTATTTCACGTTGATGATGATGTCATGGCAGTAGAGGAAGCGTAACTATAGCAATGATCCTGCCCACTATAAAAGTTCTAAAATGCAAACCTAGCTGAGCGGTGCTGAACTGTACCATACTGTAAAGCAGCTTTAGAATAATATTGCAATGACTTTGATTTGGTTCCTTTGAATCAATTCAAGCTTTAAAGGATTAGTTCACTCAAAAATGAAATATCTGTTATTAATTACTCGCCTTCATTCATTCATTTTCCTTCGGCTTAGTCACATGTTATTTCAATCCACTTGTAGTTTGTATCATAGCTGTCCTTCAATCTAAACTGTCTGCAAAGTTTTAATAAAAGAAAAGTGCATGATAGGTAAAGATATAGTCTCTCAAAGGAAACAGTTAGCTCTGAATCACATTAACAACCCATTATTATTTTTTGTTTATTAATTTGCATAATCTACACCACCCCACAACATGCTGTACTAACACTCTGAAATGGGTGTTTTGTTTCTGACACAGAATACCTATAAAAAGACCAATTTGACCAGTGGTGTGAAAAACTGTTTGTCCCCTTACTGATTTTATTATTTTTTTGCATGTTTGTCACATTTTAGTGTTTCAGATCATTAAATAAATTGAAATATTAGTCAACAATAACACAAGTAAAGACATCATGCAGCTTTGAAATGGAGCTTTTTATTATTAAAAGGTTTTAAAACTATATAGCCCTGTGTGAAAAAGTTTTTACCCCATAATCCTAGTAATTGGTTGTGCCACCCTTAGCATCAACAACTTTACACAAGCATTTTCGATAACTTGAAATCAGTCTTTTACAGCACTGTGGAGGAATTTTGGCACACTTATATTTACAGAATGGTTGTAATTCAGCCACACTGAAGGGTTTTCAAGCATTAACTGCCTTTTTAAGGTCACAACATCTCAATTGGATTCAGATCAGGACTTTGACTAGGCCACTCCAAAGTTTGGAGCTGTTTAAAGTGTGACAAACATGCAATAATAAAGTCAGTAAGGGGGCAAACACTTTTTTCACAGCACTCTATATGATGTCATTAAACATCAGAGAATAATATGTACTAAAATACTATTTTGTGTACATTGTCCATTGCATACTAATGTTACATTTAACACAACACATTGGTTGTACAAACAAAGACACAAACATACGCACGCACGTACGCACACACACACACATTGGATTAACTGTTTTCTAATAACTAATTTCTGTGTCTTTGCCATGATGACAGTACATACAATTTTGCAAGATACTAGTATTCAGTTTAAAGTGCAATTTAAAGGCTTAACTAGGTTAATTAGGCAAACTAGGTTAATTAGGCAAATCATTGGACAAAAGTGGCTTATTCTGTTATTAAAATATATAATTTCTTAAGGGGGCTAATAATATTGGCCTTAAAAAATTGGTGGATAAAAAATGAAAACTGCTTTTTTACAGCCAATCTAAAAGAAATGCAACTTTAACCAGAAGAAAAAACATATATACATTATAGCAAATAATGTGAAAATGTCTTTGCTCTGTTAAACATCCCTTAGTAAATAATTAAAAAATTCCCAGGAGGGTGAATAATTTTGCCTACATTTATGTATCTATTCACATCCACTTAAATTATGTTTACAGCTTTCTGCTTATAGTGCACATAAATCTATTACATAAATCAATATAATATGTTCATAGTACATCCATAATGTCATATCATGCTATTAAACCCTTAGTAGTTAACAACCTGCAAAATATATGTAAAGTACTATCTTTACAGTATCTGTACATTTTGTAAAATATACAAATTTATTTATTCATTCATTTTCCTTCGGCTTAGTCCGTTATTTATCAGGGGTCGCCACAGTGGAATGAACCGCCAACTATTCCAGCATATGTTTTATGCCGCGTATGCCCTTCCAGCTGCAACCCAGTACTGGGAAACACCCATACACTCTCACATTCACACACACACACACACACACACACATACACTACGGCCAATTTAGTTTATTCAATTCACTTATAGCACATGTGTTTGGACTGTGGGGGAAACCGGAGCACCCGGAGGAAACCCACGCCAATATGGGGAGAACATGCAAACTCCACACAGAAATGCCAACTGACCCAGCCGGGACTTGAACCAGCAACCTTCTTTTTGTGAGGCAACAGTGCTAACCACTGAGCCACCGTGCCGCCCTCAAATACATTTTATCTTTGCTGCAATTCACTTAGATTCATGCTAACTGAATTTTTCAAGTAATCTTTGTACTTTACATATGTAAAGACAATAAAGAATTTAATCTAGTTGAATCTAATCTAATCTGTACAGTCGTGGCCAAAAGTTTTGAGAATGACACAAATATTAGTTTTCACAAAGTTTGCTGCTAAACTGCTTTTAGATGTTTGTTTCAGTTGTTTCTGTGATGTACTGAAATATAATTACAAGCACTTCATACATTTCAAAGGCTTTTATCGACAATTACATGACATTTATGCAAAGAGTCAGTATTTGCAGTGTTGGCCCTTCTTTTTCAGGACCTCTGCAATTCGACTGGGCATGCTCTCAATCAACTTCTGGGCCAAATCCTGACTGATAGCAACCCATTCTTTAATAATCACTTCTTGGAGTTTGTCAGAATTAGTGGGTTTTTGTTTGTGCACCGCCTCTTGAGGATTGACCACAAGTTCTCAATGGGATTAAGATCTGGGGAGTTTTCAGGCCATAGACCCAAAATTTCAACGTTTTGGTCCCCGAGCCACTTAGATATCACTTTTGCCTTATGGCACGGTGCTCCATCGTGCTGGAAAATGCATTGTTCTTCACCAAACTGGTGTTGGATTGTTGGAAGAAGTTGCTGTTGGAGGGTGTTTTGGTACCATTCTTTATTCATGGCTGTGTTTTTGGGCAAAATTGTGAGTGAGCCCACTCCCTTGGATGAGAAGCAACCCCACACATGAATGGTCTCAGGATGCTTTACTGTTGGCATGACACAGGACTGATGGTAGCGCTCACCTTTTCTTCTCCGGACAAGCCTTTTTCCAGATGCCCCAAACAATCGGAAAGGGGCTTCATCGGAGAATATGACTTTGCCCCAGTCCTCAGCAGTCCATTCGCCATACTTTTTGCAAAAGATCAATCTGTCCCTGATGTTTTTTTTGGAGAGAAGTGGCTTCTTGGCTGCCCTTCTTGACACCAGGCCATCTTCCAAAAGTCTTCGCCTCACTGTGCATGTAGATGCGCTCACACCTGCCATTCCTGAGCAAGCTCTGCACTGGTGGCACTCCGATCCCGCAGCTGAATCCTCTTTAGGAGACGATACTGGCGCTTGCTGGACTTTCTTGGATGCCCTGAAGCCTTCTTAGCAAGAATTGAACCTCTTTCCTTGAAGTTCTTGATGATCCTATAAATTGTTGATTTAGGTGCAATCTTAGTAGCCACAATATCCTTGCCTGTGAAGCCATTTTTATGCAATGCAGTGATGGCTGCACGTGTTTCTTTGCAGGTCACCATGGTTAACAATGGAAGAACAATGATTTCAAGCATCACCCTGCTTTTAACATGTCAAGTCTGCCATTCTTACCCAATCAGCCTGACATAATGATCTCCAGCCTTGTCCTCGTCAACATTCTCACCTGAGTTAACAAGACGATTACTGAAATGATCTCAGCAGCTCCTTTAATGACAGCAATGAAATGCAGTGGAAAGTTTTTTTCAGAATTAAGTTAATTTTTTATGGCAAAGAAGGACTATGCAATTCATCTGATCACTCTTCATAACATTCTGGAGTATATGCAAATTCCTATTATAAAAACTTAAGCAGCAACTTTTCCAATTTCCAATATTTCTGTAATTCTCAAAACTTTTGGCCACGACTGTATGTTGCAGATAAAATGTTGCAGTTTGTATGCAATAATTTCACTCATTATGGTTAATAGAAGTTTCTTAAATAAAAATATCAGACATTGTGTCTTGCTTAAATCACAATAATAATCTTTATAGGAAGAAACACCAACAGACATCTCATCGAATTTGCATAATTTGATTGTTATCATTTCAATATTTATTGAGTTTCATTTCATTTCATCAAATGCGCAAACCTCTAAACCGATTTTGTTTTCATGCAGTCTCGACATGCAAAAGTCAGATTAAATACGAACAAATATACAAACATGCACTATTGAAAACAAATAAAATCAAGTGTGTTATGATGGAATTTGGTAATTTTGAACAAGATTTCGCAAGAGATACACAAAAGAAAATCAACAAAATCATTTAGCAGGAATTAAATACTTCTGCCTGTGCTCCTCGTGACCTTGGCTTGATGATAAAGCCTTTGTAATGAGACTGATGATCACTTGAACGCACACGCTTTGCCCTTTGATTCACAAACCAGAGCGGTGATATGTAAACGCCTCATGACTGATTCATAAACCACTTCATATCATTGCCAAAAATTCCAAATGATCACAACCATATTTTTTAATAACGAGTGGGGTATAAGGTGGCTCAGTGGTTAGCACTGTCGCCTCACAGCAAGAAGGTCTTTGGTTTGAGTCCCAGCTGGGCCAGTTGGCATTTCTGTGTGGAGTATGCATGTTCTCCCCGTGTTGGCGTGGGTTTCCTCCGGGTGCTCCGGTTTCCCCCACAGTCCAAACACATGTGCTATAGGTGAATTGGATAAACTAAATTGGCCGTAGTATATGTGTGCGCATGTAAGAGTTTATGGGTGTTTCCCAGTACTGGATTGTGGCTGGTAGGGCATCCGCTGCGTAAAACATATGCCGGAATAGTTGGCGGTTCATTCCGCTGTGGCGACCCCTGATAAATAAGTAACTAAGCCGAAGGAAAATTAATGAATCAATGAATAATTGAGTGGGGTATATTTAAATAGGGAAATTAATCATATGCATGTACGTTTCTGAATGGAAACCAGTAGGACTGTGCAATATGACTATATACAATATATATATATATATATATATACACAATATACAATATATATATCATACCAACAAAATTCAAAGTCTATTGTTTCATATATGTTCTTATAATTTTTTTACAATTTATAAATGTACAATATTACATACCATTTCATGGATGCAGACAGAAACATGAATAACAGCATCGTGAGAAAGTTGCAATCTTGAAAGTGCAATGTTTACATTTTATTAATCAATATGTTTTTATTTTTATGTAATCATTCGTTTTTTAAAAATGCTTTATATTTTATTAATAATTATTTCATATTTCTACATTTCTAACCAAATTTTGCCCTAAAGTTCAAAATAAAGTCAGAAATATGAACACATAGGAATGAGTGCGTTTTTGAGTATAAATTTAAAATGTTAAATATAATTAGTTCTGCGTCACGGTGGCGCAGTGGGTAGCACGATCGCCTCACAGCAAGAAGGTCGCTGATTCGAGCATCGGCTGGGTCAGTTGGCATTTCTGTGTGGAGTTTGCATGTTCTCCCCGTGTTCATGTGGGTTTCCTCCGGGTGCTCCGGTTTCCCCCACAAGTCCAAAGACATGCGGTATAGGTGAATTGGGTAAGCTAAATTGGCTGTAGTGTATGTGTGCGCATGTAAGAGTGTATGGATGTTTACCAGTGATGGGTTGCGGCTGGAAGGGCATCCGCTGTGTAAAACATATGCTGGATAAGTTGGCGGTTCATTCCGCTGTGGCGACCCCATATTAAAGGGACTAAGCCAAAAAGAAAATGAATGAATGAATGAATGAATGAATAAATAGTTCTTTACATGTGGTCAATATATATATAAGAATTAAATAAATTTACATAAATAGTACTATATCATGATGTACAGTTAAAGTCAAAATTATTCGCCCTCCTGTGATTTTTTTTTTTTTCTTTTAAATATTTCCCAAATGATGTTTAACAGAGCAAGGAATTTTTCCACAGTATTTCCTATAATATTTTTTCTTCTGGAGAAAGTCTGATTTGCTTCATTTCGGCTAGAATAAAAGCAGTTTTAAAATTTTTTAAACAATTTTAATATCTTTTTTTGATTGTCTACAAAAACCACAGTTATACAATGACTTGCCCAATTACCCTAATTAACCCGTTAAGCCTGTAAATGTCACTTTAAGCTGAATACAAGCATCTTGAAAAATATCTAGTCAAATATTATGTGCTGTCATCATGGCAAAGAGAAAAGAAATCAGTTATTAGAAATGAGTTATTAAAACTATTATGTTAAGAAATGGGTTGAATAAAATCTTCTTTCCGTTAAAAAGAAACTGAGGAAAAAATATACAGGGGGGCGAATAATTCTGACTTCAACTGTATATCGTTATCATAATATGAGATGACTTGTATCGTGATTCCTGAAATTAGATTTGTACCATATCGCCCAGGCCTGGAAACCAGTCTAAGGGCAGAAGGAGAAATCAAGAGTCACAAACAACCAAGAAAATAAAAACTCTGCCAAGACGACGGGGCAGCAAAGTTTTCCCGGGGCAGAGAAACAATCTCTGGGGCATCAAAGCAACACAAACATCTAGTCAGTGAAATAGAGGTCACTTCCCAGGGTTAACAAACTTGCACATCCTCTAACTGAATGGGTTCTCAGCTCTTAAAGCTCCGTCCAAAGAGCCTGGGGACAGACAGGAGGGACGATAAGGGGTAATGCTCACACAACAACTATATTCTTTCTTATTTCAACAAGGCAACTGTTCTAGATTTGGGCTCTTCGACCTTCTCACCCTGCACTGTTGGTGCTCCATCGCAGTCAGTTGTTGGCATGGAAAAAGTGGCCTTTAAAATGTTTTAAAAGCAGGAGAGAATCAGCTTTAAAATGGGGAAAAGATCTACGTCTGATGGGAGTATATGCTTTAAATGCATCTTTCTGAATAGCGCCGCTGAACTTTAAGTGACACTGTGAAATTTCAAGTCTGAGCTGGGCATTTCCGCTGGGATGTGTTATTGGGCAGTCTGTTCGCTTTCATTCACTCCTTCAGAATGGAAAGATATGGGTTTGGTAAAACCTCGGCACAAGGACAGATTGTGATCCTGCAAGGCACATGCACCTGGGGATGGATGGACATACAATAGTCTGCTTTTAAAAAATTGACATTTAGCCTCAAGTCATTGCAAAGCAGACTCTCTTTTAGTGTAATGAATAACACCAGGTTCCTAACTAAATTTGAACACATTGTGGGGCAAATTAAAATAAAATAATTTCTGTAACACTTTAGTTGAAGGGGGTGTTCATAAGACCTTATGATGCATATAGTTGTATATACTTGTATTCATACTTTATACACGTTATGAATATGAATGAGATAGTATGCATGTTTATGACAACTGTCATTAAGTGAAATTTGCTGTAATATGTCATTTTAAATGCAAAGATGACATTATTTGAGATGTCTTTATCATGGCAACTTGTCATTACCAATACAACATAACTTGTCATAAATCTGTCATAAACATGACTGTCATGAGGCCATTATAATTGTATCATGAATTTGATAACAGTGTAATTAATATTTTTCTTGACCTCAACTACAGTGGTACAAATTAAATGTATCATTAAAATATCATTTAATAGGGGCAACACGGTGGCTCAGTGGTTAGAAGCAAGAAGGTCACTGGTTCGAGTCCCAGCTGGGCCAGTTGACATTTCTGTGTGGACTTTGCATATTCTCCCCGTGTTGGTGTGGGTTTCCTCCGTTTCCCCCACTGTCCAAACACATGCGCTATAGGTGAATTGGATAAACTAAATTGGCTATAGTGTATGTGTGTGAATGAGTGTGTGTATGAGTGTTTCCCAGTACTGGGTTGCAGCTGGAAGAGCATCCACTGCGTAAAACATATGTCGGAATAGTTGGTGGTTCATTTCATCGTGGCGACCATTGTGAATTGAATAAACTAAATTGGCCATAGTGTATGAGTTTGTGTGAATGAGTGTGTTTGGGTGCTTCCCAGTACTGCATTGTGGCTGGAAGGCCATTCGCTGTGTAAAACATATGCTGGAATAGTTGGAGGTTCATTCCGCTGTGGCGGCCTCTGAAATAGAGACTAAGCCGAAGAAAAATTAATAAATCAATGATCTAATCAAACTTTAAAAAGGATGCAAGGATAGAATCTCCTGATGCGTCATGTCATGATTATAAAGGCCTCATGACAGTCTTATGAACACCCCCTTCAAGTAAAGTGTTAGCAGTATTTCTACTATTGGTCTGCACATGTAGTGACAACCACATGGTAGTGTTTCAGCTTAAGTGTGTTTTGTATGTTTATGAAATATGACCCTCTTCTGAAATGCTGACTGACTGACAGCTTTGCAAGTTTAGCAACTATTTTTTGACCAAAGTAATATTACTGCAATCAAAGACCTGTGCATTATTTCAACAACCTTGAACAAAAGTTGTGTTTGCAAGGTTGCTTTGCAGTGCATTCTCTTGCAGTGTTGCCAAATCCACTTATTTTAACCATCTATGGCTTGTTTGGGTTTGACTCACAAAGAAATCAAGTTTAAATATATATATATTTTTCCATTTCTACCCTGTTTATAATATATACTTGTTTTTATATAAGTTTGTTATTCTATTTGCAGCATTTCTAGCAAAAAGACTGCCATTGACTTTCATAGTGTTTTTATTTCCTATTCTATGGATATCAATTGTTTTTCCAACATTCTTCAGCATTCAACAGAAGAAATTAATTCATAGAAGTTTTGAACAACTTGAGTGTTGTTTTGGGATGAACTATGCCTTCAAGGTTTATACCTATTTTCTTATGGTTTTCGCACACATACAAAAGTCAAGTCAAGTCAAGTCAAGTTTATTTATATAGCTTTTTTTACAATATAGATTGTGTCAAAGCAGCTTAACATAGTTCTAGTAAAGTCCAGATTTCAGAGTTGAAGTTCAGTTTAGTTTAGTTTAGTGTGGTCTAAATTTCACTGCTGAAAGTTCAAACACTGTAGAGCAAATCCACCGAAGCACAGCTCCACAAGTCCCGATCCGAGCAAGCCAGTGGCGAGGAAAAAAAACTTCACCAATTGACGAAGTGAAGGGAAATAAAAAACCTCGAGAGAAATGCACATCAATGCACATCAGAAAAGTCAAGCACATCACTTGTTAACAACGCAACATTATTTGGTTGTCAATTCCACTGTTTAGTGGTTAATTCTGTTTTGTACACACAGTTCAATCATTTATAGTAGTGGCAAACACATTTAACAGCCAACTTAACTTTTAACAACAACATTTATAAAAAAAATTCTGCTGATCTACACTGAAGCAAGCTGAACAACTGGTTAATATTTAAATGCATTTCAGCATTTTCTTTCCCTTCTGTATGCATGATGCAAGTAACACAGAGGTACGTCTCATTATTGTTGCCAGATCTCGCTAGATAAAAACAAGCCCATAATAAACTTAAGCCCAAAAGCCTTTTGCAATAAGCAACACACCAAATCATCATGACCTGTTTACCTTCTTTTTACAACACACAAAACACAATGCCTTAATAATTCCATAAATAATGATTATTGTTATTGACCATGGTTTAGTAGAAACAAGTGACCATACGTTTTTTGTTTGTTTGTTTTTTTGTGGTCACTGTAATATAAAATAAAAAAACATATAGTAAACATGCCATTTTCTCTTCTGAAATTTCACAATGTGTATGTGGCCTATGTGCAGTTAATAGGGTTGTTCATTCATTTTCTTTTTGGCTTAGTCCCTTTATTAATCTGGGGTCGCCACAGCAGAATGAACCGCCAACTTATCCAGCATATGTTTTACGCAGCGGATGCCCTTCCAGCCGCAACCCTACTACTGGGAAACACCCAAACACACTCATTCTCACACACACTCATACACTACGGCCAATTTAGCTTACCCAATTCACCTATAGCGCATGTGTTTGGACTGTGGGGGAAACCGGAGCACCCGGAGGAAACCCACGCGAACACGGGGAAAACATGCAAACTCCACACAGAAATGTCAACTGACCCAGCCGAGGCTTGAACCAGCGACCTTCTTGCTGTGAGGCGACAGCGTTACCCACTGCGCCACCGTTGTTAAAATCAGCTTGAAATCAAAATGTAAAATTTTTTATTTATTTTATTTTTTACATATATATTTTTTTGTTTTGTTTTGTTTTGTTTTGCTTGATCCTATTGATATTCTTAAGGTGAATAATTAATCCGTGCAAGTTAATCTACTGAAAAAAAATGTTTGTTGTGGTAATCTTCAATATAAGTCTGACTGTTTGCTTTCTTTTTTTTAGAGTCCTTCTGTTGACGTTGACCTGAGGGTTTCCATAGCAACTGCATATTAATACCCTCTCTTAACATTAGCTTGCTATGAGGAAATTATGTGCAAAAAAGCCCTGCCCCCTATTCAATATTCCATTTCAAGTACAACACCATATTGAAATAAAAGTCTCAGCAACTTCCGGTTTACGCAGACTTTAAATGTGTTTGTCAGTTACTGAACTGTATGTGTATGTGAATGAATAATTAAGCATTAAAAGGTAAAAGAAAAACAAATGTATATGCAAAGAATACGTAGCCTAAATGATGGCAATTTTCACTTTTAGGTGAACTATCCCTTTAAATGTCCTTATGCATTGCGAGGCTTAAACATAATCTTCATTCATTCATTCATTTTCCTTCGGCCTAGTCCCTTTATTCATCAGGGGTCGCCACAGCGGAATGAACCGCCAACTATTCCAGCATATGTTTTACACAGCGGATGCCCTTCCAGCTGCAACTCAGTACTAGGAAACACCCATACACACACTAATTCACACACATACACTATAGCCAATTTAGTTTATCCAATTCACCTATAGCCCATGTGTTTGGACTGTGGGGGAAACCGGAGCACCCGGAGGAAACCCACGCCAACACGGGGAGAACATGCAAACTCCACACAGAAATGCCAACTGACCCAGCCGAGGCTCGAACCAGCGACCTTCTTGCTGTGAGGTGACAGTGCTAACCACTGAGCCACCGTGTCGCCCTCAAACATAATCTTGTGCATGCAAACTTGTTCAATAAAAGTCTCCAGCAAGCAGCTAATCAGTGATTTGGTAATCAAAAAAGAAAATAAATGTTCATAAACAACAAAGGTCACACAGTTCCCGGCAGACGCCTTTGTATGTATTCAGTTTTAACATGTAAATCACAGCTTATCATTGTAACAGATTTATTTTGCAAACAAAAACAGTTTGATTTATTTCTCCCTGTTTTTAAAATTGAGTGTTGACTCACTTTTCCCAGTTGCTCGCCGCTGAAAAATGACTTCTGACAGGATATTAAGAAATGTACACAGTTCTGCATTCTTAGCGAGACTTCCAGGAAACTTTTACAAAGAAAAGAAGATGAGATGAAAACTTTTTTCCCTCATTAATGAACAAATAAAGCAGTATTAGAGGTTCATTTGTGATGTATTTTATTACGGCATCTCCTGTGTGTTTTGTACAAACGCGCTGCTTTAAAATATGTGCCACTGCATTATTTTAGCATCCAATAAATGCATGTTCCTCAGAGCACAGTACAGCAGAAATCAATTTTAAGATATTAAGATGGAGTCTCTGATAAAGTCTGGCCTTGGAGAAATAATATTTTACTGTGTTGCTTTTCGATGCTGGAGTCATTTCAATGATGTGTGTCTGTTGTATAAATTAAATCACACACGTACACAAACAAAAAGATGATTTGTAATGGAACTTGGAACAATAAAAACACTTCATTAGGCATTATTCCAAAGCATGATTAATTATAGTGCGTCCAGCTAACATTACCTGCTGCAATCAAATCAAATTTCCAAGTTTCTAATAATAAATTGCCCAATTCATAATTCATGTTGGCAGGTGAAAGGCAGGGAGAGTGACGATTTATTAAATGTGCAGCTGTCCTTGTGTCGTGTGCAACATTTTAGATGTTTTTTTTCTTCTTATTAGTTAGGCAGCACTCACTTTTGGGGATTTACACCTACCTAACTTTAAATAGTAACAGTTCTTGACCCCAGTAAGCTACAAACACAAATTAGGTACAATTGGAAAGAAGGCACTTTGGGATTTACTGTGGTAAAAGGGGAAGTTTCATGCTAAAAAATATAAAAAGTTATACATTAAATCAAAAAATTGTATTATGTTCAACATTTGTTTTTCCATATACAAACACAGGAAAACATTAATGTAATGTCAGAGAAAAAAATATGCCTTGAAAGCCAAGTGTTTCATGAGTTTATATTTCAAATTTGATGAAGATAGCATGCAAAATGAAGATAGCATTCTCAAAAATGACCTTCCCAAACTAAAACAGTAACAGTTGCTGAATAATTGGGTCTACATTCACAGTTCATGTATCTTTGGTAAGAAGACACTTTGGGCTTTATTATCCATCATCTAGAGTTTATAATGCTCAAAAGGAAAAAAGTTATAGATGCTTAAGTAATGTAAAAAAAATTGCACCGCACTAAACATTTTATTATTTCATAAATACATGAAATTAGTCCTGGAGCAATACAGAAAAGTAATAGGTCAAAGCCACACATCTCCTAAGTATATGTTTTGAATTTGATGGCAATATGACGCAAAATTTGATTTCTGGAATTATTTTTCTGAGAAAACGTCTTGTGATTTTCTCCCTCTCCTTTTTTGTGGAGAAGCATTCTGATGACCACACGTTTCTAACAACTATTTTAGTCCTTTCACATACCACTTATTTTTTAATTGTAAAATAATAGACATAAATGTATAGTTCTATAGTATAGTAACATATGTTCTGTTATTACTTTCCAATAATGTGATGTAAAACTGTTTGTGTGACATTGCAAATGAAAGACTAAACTGTGTTTTCTTTTTAAAGGGTCAATAATGAAAGCTACAGTACCAGCCGTTTAAGAAAAATAAATGCATTTAGAAGTTTGTGTTTGAAATTAATTCGCTTCTGAAATGTCGCCTTCATCATGTATGTTAGAAAACTAATCCACACCTCTCTTAATTAGTGCACTTAATCAATGGCTCAATGTAATTTCACTGTGATGTTTCTCAACAGAATGTGCCTTTTTTAATTAATCAGTCATGATAGTTTTATCTTTAATGTAGCTGAAACTTAAAGGGCTCCAAATTATATGAAGTTCCTAACGTAAGTTCGGGAGGAGCCTGATCAGTCAGGTGGGTCAGTCAATCATCACGTGTGTATATAAGTAGCGGTCCTTGCACTGTTTCAGTCAACTTATGTTCCAGCATCCCTCCACCTCCCCATCTCCTATGTTTTTTTCAAAATGTCTTAAAAAGAGGGGAGGACTCATACTTGAAGCTCGAGTCAAGCCTCGAGCCTCCTCCAAGGATGGGAGGTCCGAGCTCTCTTCTGAGGTTGACAGCTCGGGCCTACCGCTTCAGGACAGCAATGCCAAAATCGTTTACCATGTTGACGCAATTGATTGAGCAGGTGAACTCGTGAAACCCTGTTGAAAATGTATATTTTTGGGTCAGAGGGAATTTTAGCTGTTTTTGTGCCTGTGCTTTTAAATGCAAATGAGTTATTTCACCCCTCCCACTTAAAGTAGGTTTTCTCCGCCCACTCTCAGGCACAGGGTCGGCTGTCGGGATAAACATGACAGACAGCAACTCAGACACGATGAAACAGAGACACACAGTCACAAATACCACAGTAAGATGAATGAGCACACACAAATGCTGTTACAATGTTCGCTGTGAACACACACACAAACACAAATATGCGCCCACTTTTAATACATTATGCTGCTTTTGCTCATCTACTTCCACAAAACGGGACTTCTGTTGTGTGATTGAAGCGTCCTCATTTATAGTTGTGTACTCTATGCAGATGTGCTGATTCCAGCGGTTGTGACTTGCATAGCTCAAAAAGTAGAGTTCAAAATGCTATAAAAATACATGATGAAAGAGACCCACAGTCACAAATACTACAGTAAGATGAATGAGCCACGTACAAATGCCATTACAATGTTCACTGTGAACACGTGCACGCACACACACACACACACACACAAACAAACGCGCGTTTAACACGATATGCTGTTTTTGCTCATCTACTCGCGGCAAATGTGACAGGATGGCCACCAAATGGTTAAATATGCTGCTGGATAGAGATCATTATATCTAAGTTAATGTACAAAATAAAGCAGATTTAATGTCCACAAAGCAGGACTCCTGTTGTGCGATTGAAGTGTCCTCGTTTATAGTTGTGTACACTATGCAGATGTGCTGATTCCAGCGGTTATGAACTGTATAGCTCAAAAAGTAGAGTTCAAAATGCTATAGAAATACAAAGTGTGGCACTTACTGCTTCTTGAAGTGCAGTTTGATCACAGAGAGTTGGAACAGATCTTTTAATCCCAGTTTTATATACATGCTAATACTGATGTTAATATGCGTCAATCAATGTCGGTGGGTGGGGAAAAATGCACTGCTACGTCACATTGCATTGGGCCTCAAAATCACTGGGATTTGGATGTAAGGAAATTTGTTAAAAATATATTTGTTGTGTTTATATCAATTTCAAAATGACTGTGGACACACTATACACACATTTCTTTCCAAACTGCTTCTGAAAGTTGATTTTGCACGATAGGTTCCCTTTAATTGAACCATCATCTTCTAAATAAATTAAAGACTATATTAAGTGTTTTTACTGGCATGAGAACATCTATAAATCTAACGTCTATATATTTGGAATGAGACTTGCTTGTCCCAAAAACTGATTACCATACATTTCCCTCACCTGTTCTGTCTTTGCCTCTTTTTTTGTACAGCAATTTCTGTTTCAAGCTTCACAAGAAAATGCAGTAGGGAAATAAATATTTCAAAAATCATGGAGTTCTGTCAAATACATTGTT
The DNA here is from genome assembly GCA_903798115.1 of Danio jaintianensis. Classification (NCBI taxonomy): domain Eukaryota; kingdom Metazoa; phylum Chordata; class Actinopteri; order Cypriniformes; family Danionidae; genus Danio; species Danio jaintianensis. The sequence continues at coordinate 2,417,857 of CAIGQV010016735.1, forward strand.
GACACTCAAGATGTGAAGCAAACTGAGGATGCTAAGTGTGAAAGAATTTACATAATGAAAAACTGAATTTTAAAATAAGAAAATGACAGGTTTGTGGTTTCCAAAAATGACAAACTGGTAAAGGAGTTAATTATGTATGTGCAATTTAATCCACATGTAGTCTGGCACTGCAACAAACTTCAAAACACGGTTTCAAACACATTTAAATGAAAATATTTAAGGACAGTTTTCAATTAGCTTTGAAAGGACATTGCAAAAGTCCATTCATTTGTAAAGTAAGAAAATGGACTAAAATAGCATTGCTGTTAGATATTATTAAGATTCAAAATAACTGTTTTTAACTTTAAAAGGGATGTATTCTGTTCCTAGAGTGTGTATGTGAAGTTTTAGCTTAAAATACCCCACAAGTAATGTTTTATAACTCTTTGAAACTGACCCTTTTAGGCTTTGATCAAAATTATGGTGTTTTGGTGACTGTCACTTTAAATTCAAATAAGATTGTGCTCTTTTCAACAGAGGGCGGAGCTAGAAACAGCTATGTGTCAGCATAGTGGCAGATTCAAAAATTTAATGGTGGACAGCTGCTTATCACTCAGAGCTGTTTATGCTAATGAGGGAGAGATGGTCACTGCTGGGCGGGGCTTTCCCCTTTCGATGACACGTATAAAGGGAGAATGTCAATCAGTGTTTCTGCAGACTGTTTTTATCAAGTGTGATTATAAAAAATATAATTAATTCATTTTTACCATTAGAGGCTGGTTATATTCACACACTGTTTCCACACTCCTTATAAAAGTGATTTTTGCATAATATGTCCCCTTTAATACATCTTAAAATGTAATACATGTACTTTGATGTCATTTTTGACTTCAATAATGTTGAAAAGAATTGAGCTGCTTATTATTTTTGTGGGAACCTGATACATTTGTAATGATTTGTGAATGACTAGAAAGTTCAAAGCTTTGAAACATAAATACGTGCTATTAATTTTGACCAATTTAACACATTCTTGCTGAATAAAATAGCAACTGATCTGAGATTATATATCTTATCTGCTACTTTCTTCATATCTCAGGACGTCTGATATGAGGGGTCTGGGATTGTCTGTTCTTGTGGCATCATTAGTAAGAGTATCTACCAGCAAAGGTTATCAGGTTCGTGATAACCAACCAAACCTTGACCCGCTGGTGATGCCATTTACGGCTCAGATGATTGGCCTCCTGAACTGAATGCCCATTAGCAAAGAGAGCAGCATGCAGACCGCAAACTGCCAGAGATGAATGAGAATTCATATGCACTCTGAAAAATAAAGGTTCTGAAAGCGTGTTTTTGCTGTGGTGCCATAAAGCATGATTTTGGTTTCTCTGAAAAACATTTCAGTGAATGTTTTTGTTAACTAACTTTTTTCATTCACATTTTGAACAACATTGACGTACATTTATCCTCTATTTGTACATTTTGTCCTTAAAGAAACACTCCACTTTTTTGGAAATCTTTTGGTTTTGGAAATATTTGGCTCAGTTTACAACTCCCTAGGTAAAGGGACCGTTCTGCCAAAAATGTAAATTTACTCACTATTTATTTTCCTTCAGGAGTTTCCAAACGTTTATACGTTTCTTTATTTTGTTGAACACAAAAAAAAGATATTTTGAAGAAAGATGAAAACCTGTAACCAGTAGCCCCTTTCACACAGTGATACCGGTAAATATGCAGAAAATTTTCAGAACGACTTCACTGCTAAATTCAAAACACACACAACAAACAGGCGAGGACGTTTCGGAATTTTTCCGGAAAAGACCATTCACACATCCATTCCAAAATACCGGTTAAATCTGACATCATTAACCAGAAATGACCTCTAAACGGCCGCGCTTGTATTTGTAAACATAGAAGTGGTCTGGCTTTTGTTGATGGTTTCACTTTTATTTAAAGCTTTAGCATTCATGCAGCTGTTTTTTTCCCAGAGACATCCAAAGGCAGAAGCGCGAACCGCAGCTAAATGTTTACACATTTGACTACATTACAAATTCTGTGGATGGAGAAGTATTGTGAACATCTTCGATGAAAACATATGGAGGAACACTTTCGCATGTCGAGACGTACATAATATGTGTGTGTGCTGGCGCTCACCGGAGCACTCCTTCACTTCACGTGCACACGCGTCAAGCAACTGAAGCAGAGCTTGAAGGTAAACAAACAGCAGTTTATCATAAGCATTTTACTGATAATTGTTTTCAAAGTTGGCATTAGGAAGGAACAGAAACATTATCTGACTAACATCTAGCAGCTAGATGTGTCTGGAAAAATATTCAAAGGCTTTTATTTTCATATACAGCGCGGATGTGAATGCTTCTGAATGATCTGATTGGCTGGCGTAGACGTCTCACGTCAGCGTGTTCTAAACGTGAACGCGCTCTTTCCGGCAATTTTCCTTCTGCGTTCACACAGAGCAGCATTCCGGCAAATTACCGGTAATGTTACAACTTCTCTTTCCGGAAAATTGGCGGAACGAATTTACCAGTATTTTCAAAAAGGGCCCGTTCACACATGATCCCTTTCCGGAAAATTGCCGGTAATTTTCCAGAAAGCTCTGTATGTGTAAAAGGGGCTTTTGACTTCCATAGTCCAAAACAAATAGTATAGAACTCAATGTTTACATGTTTTCAGCTTTCTTTACAATATCTTCTTTTGTGTTTAACAGAAGAAAGAAATTCAAACATGTTTGAAACAAGTAAAGGGTGAGTAAATGATGATAGTTTTGGAAGAACTATCCCTTTTAACAATTGAGTTTTACCATTTTTGAATCATTCAGCTGATCTCCTGGTCTGGTGGGAGCAGTTTTAGCTTAGCTTAGCATAGATCATTAAATTATATTAAACCATTACTTAGCATCTCATTCAAATATGACCAAAGAGTTTCAATATGTTTCCTGTGTAAAGCTTGACTCTTTTGTAGTGACATTGTGTACTAAGACAGACGGTTACTATTTCCAGGTCAATATGAATTTTTGGCATAACCTAAGCAAAATGTTGTACAATGAGCCTATTTTCAAAAAAGTGGAGTGATTGTAGCTCCAGACAATCCAAAGTAGATGCACATTATATCGTTTCAGCATCTGATATCATAATGCATGAATCTGCAATAGTCACATCCCAGGATCTGCAATGTCTGAATAATAGTTAAGCAGCTCCACAGTTCAGAACACATGAGATTTGTGGAGACACTGCAGAGTTGAACAAATAACAGAGTAGAAGTTTCTCATGAGCATCTGTTTTTCGGGATTGTGACTGTCTGAGAGCTTAAAGCAATCAGACACAATACAATTATAAGATTTGTAGCTCCAACAAAGGCTAATTGTATTTAAATATATATACAATGAAGACAATACAGTGTTATTTAACAATTGATTGTTCAATTTCTGTACCTGAATGCCGTTAGACTCCCCAGAAAACCAAACAGCACTGTTTATTTCATATGTAGCTTTGCTTTATTGTATTTATCGATGCTTGTAATTTCTCTATTATATTTTATGCATGATTCACTCCCCTACAGAATCATCCTAATCAATCTAAATTAAAGAATTCCTTCCAAATAGAGCTACTCAAGTCATCTTGTGAAATTGTATTCATATAACAATATATGTATTGCAGAAAACCTAAATCAACAGGGCAAACTGCTGCGAGTGCACAGTCTCATAAACAAACATATGGAAGTGGAAAGTTTTGCAGGTTATCTACTTACAATGAACTGAAGAATACAAACGCAGCAGTTATTTTTCATAATGTCTGAACGCAGTGCATAAACCAGCATAAATACTCTCACAAACAAGCAGAGCAGATGGTGACCAGGTGTGTGTGATCTACTAACAAAACAGGTGCAAAATGAGTTACGTTTTGGTTACTCTAATTAATACAAAACCAGGCTCACTGGAAATATGTGCCCAGAGCTACATTTTTGAGAACCGTCAAATATGTACCTTGGACTATGTTTTATTGCCGCCAAATCCACTAGAGGGTGCCGTATCTCAAATACGTCACTAGGGCACGTTTTCTCATATGTATTTCTTGTAAATCCACCGCTGTGTACATTTCTGCGCATATTAAGGTCTTTCTCGTGCGCGTACGTAAGAGTAGCTGGTCGGCTAGTCATTGTGCATAATATATCAGCTTGATATAGACTGACCCACACACCCCCTTCCCTAATGAATATATCAGGGAATTTAATAACATTTTGTTTCTTGTACGTTGCAGTAGGTTTTCTGGCTGCAGTTCCCTAAAAGACCACTGGTGTCGCAAGCTTTCTAAATTGCATCATTAAATATCTATCATCCATACAGCATCATTTTTATAGCATCTAAAACAATCACATCAATACATGAGTGTATGAAGTTTCACTTTTGAATTACATCCTTGGTAAAAAAAGGTATTATAGTATTGTCTGTCCACGTGCTTCTACCGCGACCTCTCGCTGCTTTTTTGGGTTTCGTTTTTGCTGGTTCGTACTTCTTCGGATTCGATCCCCAATCTGCCCTGCTCCGCATCCTAAGTCTAGTGGCGTTAGAAAAGTCATGCTGGATATGGAGGTAAGCAGCGATACTGCCCCATAGAGTTTGTTTTACACATAAAATGCAGCCATATGTAATCGCAAGCATATATTTGCCATTTTTTTAAATGTACACCTGGGTACATTTTCCCAATGAGCCTGTGTTGAAATAATAGCACAAATACCAGTAAATGGACAACTGCAAAACTAAGCCAGGCTTAGTCCACCCAGGCTCATTGGATATATGTCCCTCAGCATACATTTTTGTGAAATGTAAAATACGTTGCTCCAGATGACAAATACAGATCATACAGATCAGCTAGCGAACCATTGAGCTAAACCCTTCACTAGACCCAACCAATAGTGTTTTCAGAAGCAAACGTAAGAGAAAAGTGCACTGCGACCACATAGTTTTACATTGATTTTACTTTGCTTTTATCTTTTTTGTGGAAGGGTGCTTCACCAGACTCGAACCCGAGCCCTCTGCAGAACAAGTACAACACCGTACAAAAAGGCAACAGAAATATATTAATATAAATGTCACTTTCAACAGTGTAGATGGCATCTGGATGTTCAGTATCATTTTATTGCATTGTATATCATTATAAGGTATTTTAAACAAATTTTTAAATCTAACAAATAATGAAAAACAACTTTGTAATGAGTATATTAGGGCATTTAATCACATTTTTATTTATCGTACATTACGTGTATATGAGTAGTAGGTTTACTGTCTGCAGTTCCCTAAACGGCCACGCTAAAAACAAGCTTTCTAAATTGCATCCTTAAATATCAGCCATCCTTACATCATCATTTTTATACCATCTAACACCATCACGTCAATATATGAGTGTATGAAGTTTAAATTTTGAATTATGTTCTTGGTAAAAAAGGTATTATAGTATTGTCTTGTCTCTCTTGATCTTCCTCCTTTGTTGTCTGTGTTTGAATGCACCATACGAGCACAATATGAGATTGATCAAACAGTCAGTGTGAAAGAAGCCGTCTCTTACTACAGGATCAATGCGATAGAGAAAGTGAGGTGTGTTGTCGCGGCTCTCCATTTGCAGATAATGCACGCAGCCCAACACTGCAATTAGTGGCGGAGAGGAGGAGCGGAGCTGCTGTGGAGCTCAGAGACAAATGGGCTCATCAGACAGATCTCTCACATGCTGCATTACAATTACCCCTGCCACCACACACACACACACACACGCAGACAAAAACACACACACACATGTTAAGTTTTCATCTTCTATGGGGACTTGACATAGATGTAATGATGTTTATACTGTACAGACTGTGTATTCTGTCCTCTTACCCCAACTCTACCCCTATACCCAATCCTTACAGGAAACATTCTGCTGTTTAAAATTAACCATTCATGAATTGTTTTCCTCATGGGCACTCTGCAAGATCAAAAATTACTTTTGGTCTGCACAATGTGATAAATACCAGAACCACACACACCCACACACACATACACACAATCATATACTGTACATGCACACTCATGCAATCACAAGCACATGTATACACACACACATTGTTTTTTTTTCATGATTTATGAGGACTTCCCATAGACATAATGGTGTTTATACTGTACAGACTGTGTATTCGGTCCTCTTACCCCAACTCTACCCCTATACCCAATCCTTACAGCAAACATTTCACTGTTTAAAACTGACAAAACACTCTATTCTGGATGATTTATGAGTTGTTTTCCTCATGGGGACCAAAAATGTGATGAATTCCAGAACCACACACACATTGGGTTATCGTGTTTTGTGGGGACTTCCCATAGATGTAATGATGTGTATACTGTATAGACTATGTATTCTGTCCTCTTACCCCAACCCTACCAAACAATTTTCCTGCAAGTTAAAAAATAACATTTGGATGTGATGAATACCAGAACCACACACACTAACACACACACACGCACACACACACACACACACACACACACACACACACACATTGTTTTTTCATGTTTTATGAGGACTTCCCATAGACATAATGATTTTTATACTGTACAAATAGTATATACTGTCCTCTTTCCCCAACTAAATTTTCCCTGCAAGTTCAAAAATTACATTTGGTCCCCACAATGTGATGAACACCCACACACACACACACACACAAACAAACACAATGTTTTTTCATGTTTTATGGGGACTTCCCATAGACATAATGATTTTTATACTGTACATACTGTATATTCTGTCCTCTTCCCCAACCCTACCCCTAAACCCAGTCCTCACATGAAACATTCTGCACTTTTAAATTTACAAAATAGTCCATTCTTGCAGATTTATGATCTATTTCCCTCATGAGGACCCCAAAAATGTCACCGCAAGGTCAAATATTACATTTGTTCCCCATAGTACACGTATGCACACACACAGCTGCAGAAACAGCCGCAGGTAAAACATACAAGATTTTATGCTTGATTGACATCCGGCTCACAAGGACAAGTGGAGCAGAGGGCTTAATTACATTTCTCACAGTCATGTCAGTGTGTCTGTCACATGTTGTTAGCAGTGGAATCAGCATGAAGCACTTCTATCAGAAAAACAGCAACACACGACTCGTGAAACACACACATCAAAAGGATTTTTAGTTCATTAATGGGAATTTGAATAGGACAAAATCCAAAATGCTGCAACGACTTTGATATTGTCTGTCTGTCTGTCTGTCCGTCCATCTATCCATCCAGAAAAGTAATATTAGTGTTTTTATGTAAATATATTTTTAAATGCAATATATTTCTGTGAGGCGACACGGTGGCTCAGTGGTTAGCACTGTCGCCTCACTGCAAGAAGGTCACTGGTTCGAGTCCCGGCTGGGTCAGTACTATAGTAAAAATTGGCCGTAGTGTATGAGTGTGAATGAGTGTGTATGGATGTAACCCAGTACAGCTGGAAGGGCATCCGCTGTGTAAAACATATGCTGGATAAGTTGGCAGTTCATTCCGCTGTGGTGACCCCTGATGAATAAAGGGACAAAGCCGAAGAAAAATTAATGAATATTTCTGTGATTTAAAAGTTAATTTTCTGCTTCAGTGTCACATGATCCTTCAGAAAACATTCTCTAATATGCTGATATTCTTAGTTTAATGACTGAAGAAAAATGTATTACCCTTATCAATATTGAAAACAGCAGTTTTTCCATATTTTGTGGTACTTAATTACTTTGTTGAAGGTTATTTGAGAAAATTTTAAAGAACAGCATTTGATTTAGGGGACTTATTATGCCCCGTTTTACAAGATAAGTCTCTAATGTCCCTGGAGTGTGCTTGAGCTTAAGTTTCAGCTCGAAATACCACACAAATAATGTTTTATAACTCTCTGAAACTGACCCTTTTGGGCTTTGATCCAAATTGTGACGGTTTGGTGACTGTCACTTTAAATTCAAATGAGAGTGTGCTCCACTCAAAAGAGGGCGGAGCTACGAATGCCTATGTGTCAGAATAGTGGAAGATTCAAAAATAAGACTAATGTCCTATGCTAATGAGGGAGAGATGGTCACTAGTGTGCGGGGCTTTCCCCCTCTGATGACACATACGTACAAGGGAGAATGTCAATCAAAGTGTTTCAGCAGACTGTTTTATCAAGTTTTATCAAAATTGATCAATTGTAACAATTAGAAGCTGGTTATATTCACACACCGTCACCCCACAACTGTGTTAAAGCCCTTATAAAAGTGATTTTTGCATAATAGGACCCATTTAAATAGAAATATTTTGTTAGAATGAAAATGGATGCACTGTCAGTATCAACTCAGTGTATCCTTATTTTACTGATCCTAAACTTTTGAGTCTTATATAACCTTCAAGGCTTTTAAATTAATTAATTTAAACATGTTTTTTTTAACAAGCCAATTTTCAGTTAACATTTAAAGTTGACAAAGCTTTTCTAATTAAACCTCAGGTACACCCTGAAAAGAGATGTCAGTAGATTACAGCAACAGAACTTTTAATGATAGATCAATAAAAGCATTAACAACAGTCCTCTATAAGTGGACCAACACAAGGTTTATGAAACTAATCAACAGAATAATATCAGACAATAACTCCCATATGAAAATTAATAAAAAAAGAAACGAGCATTTTTAACCAAAGTGCTTGGATTAATCTGTTGTGGTAATTCTGTAGTTGCTATGGTAACACAACAACTATAGTACTATAAACATATAACCCAATAC
>CAIGQV010016735.1:2444557-2473049 GCA_903798115.1 Danio jaintianensis
AAAGTTATTTAATTACTCAAAACTTGACTCAGTACTATTTAAAATCCCGATGAATCTCAAGAAATCGACAATAGGTTTTATTGGTTTCATTCTCAGGGGTTCAGGTGATCACAGATGAGATGGGATTGATCACAGATGAGATCAATCCACCAGTGAGGATAGCCAAATCATACATGAACCACATTAACTTAACACCCCACACTGGTCACGATTTGCAACGGAACGCTCATAAAATGTCCTTTCACAGAGGTCTGCGCTTGCTTATTTTCGTCTCCCCCTTAGTCACGGTTTCCTCCTGCGATGATGAAATTCAGCTGATGTGATTTATTTCAATAAGAGGCGCAGAGACTATTGCAGCTAAAAGGTGAGCGCTCCAAATCTAGTGCACCGTCCCATCCTATTAACCTGCGAGTTGTGACCACATCAACATCACTGCTGCCGGGACACTTCTCCCTTTATGACTCATTTTGGTTATATAGCCCCCCAGACCTTCACCTCCTCTGCAATTTCATTCAAACTCATTTGCAATTCAGCTGACCACATGCGTTCAGTGCAAGGACGTAAACTATATTGAAGAAATAAAGCATGCACCATTCTTTCGCTTCTAGAGAGCGACTGCTATTCTAGTGCGTTTATAAGTGTGTGACTACTAAAACTAGAAAAGTGTGGTATATAATGACTAAAGATGCATGCCCGTCATCATTAAAAACACCCTGGCAGTCTTTTCTAGCAGTCCTACACACACACACTCTCACCGAATTGTAATGCTGGCACTGAACCTCCACGTTTCCATGGTCACCCGGCTCTATTGCTGCTGTGTGAGAAAACACACGCAACAGAGATTAAATGTATCACATAAACGAACCCTTAAATTCGTCAGAGCTACAGAAGCACACCGTGCCGGAGCAGGAGATCACCCCAAAATATTCATTCAATCACTGTTTACTTATGATGGCTGGTTTTCTAATTTGCCTCCTCTCCTTTTTTTGGACCATAAAAGGATAGATGAGCGTAAATGAGTACATCCCTTACAGATCACTCTTTTAAATTAATACTTTCTACAGGATGTTATTTATTCATTCATTTTCTTTTCGGCTTAGTCCCTTTATTCATCAGGGGTCGCCATAGCGGAATGAACCGCCAACTTATCCAGCATATGTTTTTATGCAGCGGATGCCCTTCCAGCTGCAACCCATCACTGGGAAACACTCATACACTCCCATTCACACACATACACTACGGACAATTTAGCTTATCCAATTCACCTATAGCGCATGTCTTTGGACCTGTGGGGGAAACCGGAGCACCCGGAGGAAACCCATGCCAAAACCGGAAGAACATGCAAACTCCACACAGAAATGCCAACTGACCCAGCCGAGGCTCGAACCAGCGACCTTCTTGTTGTAAGGCAACAGCGCTACCCACTGCGCCACCGCGCCGCCCCAGGATGTTATGTAATAAGATATTTATGCATATACTGTGCAGTAGATTAGTCAGCACCAAAGGTAAAACTGGAACTAATTCAACCAGATAACTTAAGATCATGTAGCAAAAAATTTGTATGAATGTGTTAGGGAGATTAAATACAATTTTAGGACAAATCGAGATAACCATAAAAACATATTACATTTTGTAATTTTGTAGTTTGTCTTTTTTCCCAATATTTCATTTGAATTAAAATTAGCGCTGTCAAACGATTAATCGCATCCAAAATAAAAGTTTGTATTTACTCAGTGTGTATACTCATTGCATATAAATATTGTAACAATAATGTAAATACAAGTTTTTCTTTTGGATGTGATTAATCGCGATTAATCTTTTGACAGCACTAATTAAAATCAGTTATCTTTCTATAAAGATGTTAGGGCACCACTCTTATTTTAATGAATATAACTGCTGAATAAAACAGCTTTGTTTAAATGCACCAAAAGAGATCAAATTGTTTAAATAGCACTCCCTGTGTTGGCGTGGGTTTCCTCCGGGTGCTCCGGTTTCCCCCACAGTCCAAACACATGCGCTATAGGTGAATTAAATAAACTAAATTGGCCGTAGTGTATGTGTGTAAATGAGTGTGTATGGATGTTTCCCAGTACTGGGTTGCAGCTGGAAGGGCATCCGCTTTGTAAAATGTGCTGGATAAGTTGGCGGTTCATTCCGCTGTGGCGACCCCTGATAAATAAGGGGACTAAGCCGAAGGAAAGCGAATGAATATACACACACACACACACACACATACAGTGCACAGCATAAATGAGTACACCAATTTTGCAGCCCCACTTTATATTAAGTGGCTTTATCTAGGTACTCATATAAAAAACAAACAAATACAATGTACCTAGTGTGTTAATATTGTATTGCACAACATTTATGGTGCTATTGGTGTTGGTATACGGGTAATGTTAGGGACAGGTTTGGTGGTATGGGTAGGTTTAAGGGTGGGTTAAGGTTTAATTATAAATGTACAATGTATGCATGTTCATAATGAGTGCTTTGTACCAAATGATTAAGTACAAGTACATAAGTAATAAAGGCCATTTACTATAAGGTGCTTATAATTTATTCACCTTCAAGTCATTTTTGGCGTAGGTAACTTTTTATATTAGTAGAACATTGAATAAGATTTTTTGCTAAAATCTTGGTCCTTTGTGAGACATGAAGTATGTCAATGACTACCAGTACTTTGAGAGTCAAATAAAAAATAAAGAATAAAAAAACACTTTTCTGATGACTTCTGATGATGCACTGATGTATTAAGAAGCCAAACCAAACATTATTTATTTATACAAACAGTATAATCACGTGGGTTTCCTCCGGGGGCTCCGGTTTCCCCCTCAAGACATGCGCTATAGGTGAATTGGGTAAGCTAAAATTGTCCGTAGTGTATGTGTGTGAATGGGAGTGTATGGGTGTTTCCCATTGTTGCATAAACCAGATGCAGGATAAGTTGGCGGTTCATTCCGCTGTGGCGACCCCAGATTAATAAAGGGACTACGCCGAAAAACAAAAGGAATGAATTAATGAAACAGTATATTTATCACCATATTAATCCACAGGCAAACGGCCTATACATTCATGACATTAGATGAGTGGTGAAGTAATGATATTGTATTAAGTTTGCTTTCTTCCACTGACCAAGAACTAAAGAACCAGGAGTATTAATATTGTTTTGTTTGTATATGTTTTTTTTCTTCTTCTTCTCCTCTAAATGCCAGTGGCTGTTGATTTTCATTTTATAAATCAACACAGACCCTGGTTTCAGCAAAAAAAAATACAATTTAAATGTTGTTTATGAAGAAACTATATCCTGTGGGTGAGTAAATTAACCATAAAGTTTTTTGGGGAGGATTTATTTTTTGCAAAAGTATATTTGTCGATGATCCCAAGAGTTGTATGGCTATACAAAAGGGTTTGGTGAAAGACAATACAAAAATTTGACGCATTATTTAACATAAATCCTGACTTGTTTGTTTTCATGCAAGATTTCGTGTTCATTAAATCTCCAGCGCTGCAGTTCCCTCAGACTCACCCAGAAAAAGTGCACCATTATGATAAATCAATCTTAATAAACCTTGAAAACAATTCCTAGAAATCCCAAGTTGAGTGATGGATGTTCTGTTGCATCACACTTCTATCTATCTTGATTTCTCACAACTTGTGTGCTTTTTCTAAGTGATTCCTGATGAACTGTGGCACTAATACAGTCTCATGAAGGCACGGTCATGCACAAAGACTACCAAGAAGCCAAGGTCAGGGTGTTCATTCAATAATGCATTCACTTTTAGTTTGTGTTTCACCAAGACTTAGAATATATATACAGTTGAAGTCAGAATTATTAGCCCTCCCGTAAAATTTTATTTTGTTTATATTTTTCTTCAATTTCTGTTTAATGGAGAGAAGATTTTATTTCAACACATTTCTAAACATAACAGTTTTAATAACTCATTTCTAATAAATGATTTCTTTTATCTTTGCCATGATGACAGCACATAACATTTGACTAGATAGTCTTCAAGATACTAGTATTCAGCTTAAAGTGACATTTAAAGGCTTAACTAGGTTAATTAGGGTAAAGTTAGGGTAATTAGGCAAGTCATTGTATAACAGTGGTTTGTTCTGGAGACAATACAAAACAAATATTGCTTAAGGGGGCTAATAATATTGACCTTAAAATGGTTTTTAAAGAATTAAAAACTGCTTTTATTCTAGCCGAAATAAAACAAATAAGACTTTCTCCAGAAGAAAAAATATTATAGGAAATACTGTGAAAAATTCCTGAATCTGTTAAACATAATTTGGGAAATATTTGAAAAAGAATAAATATTGCACAGGAGAGCGAATAATGTTGCATGGTTATATTTTTGACAAAAATTATTGATTTTTCTTTTATGCCTAAATAATTAGAAAATTAAGTAAAGATCATTTTCCATGGAGTGATTTTGTAAGTTTACTGTAAATATATCAAAACTCACATTTTAATTAGTAATGTGCATTGCTAAGCACTTTATATAGACAACTTTAAAGGTGATTTTCTCAGTATTTAGATTTTCTTGAACCCTCAGAATCCTTATATTTAAATAGTTTCAATTTCAGTTTATTTCACATCAAGGGAGAGTTTACATTAATCAACATTCCTCAAGAATGTACAGTAAATGTACCCAAATTAGTACTCTTTTTTTTTTTCCCCTTCACTTTCGTCAATTGGTGAAGTTTGTTCCTCTTCAGTGTTTGGACTTTCAGCAGTGAAATTAAACCACATTGAACTGAACTAAACTGAACTTCAACTCTGAAAACTGGACTGACACACTTTCAGTTTACTAGAACTTCTATGTTAAGCTGCTTTGACACAATATGCATTGTAAAAGCGCTATAGAAATAAAGATGAATTGAAAGATGAATAGCCCAAAGACTAGTTTTAATTGGCAGTCCCTTTGCCAGATTTTAAAGGCCTATAACAATATATATTCAAAAGGTCATGATTCGCACTCATCAATTAATTGCTTAATATAGTTTTTCTTTTCTTTTACATTCTTCAGGTGATACAAAAACACAAACGTTTCGGCACAATGCCTTCCTCAGTGTGTGACACAATCCTCTCACTCCACCCCCTTTATCCCACAATCAATCACACTGCGTCATTAATGATCTCATTTTCATTCCAAAAACTATCAATTAACCTCATATAAATATTTACCTTCACCTACAAAAACAATATAAAAAAATACAAATTCAAACTATAAGCAAAACTCAAATGGACAAAAAACAAAACCAAAAAAAACAACAACAACAGCAAAAAACCTAGTGTTTGCAGTGTTGATTATTAAGCAATTTAAATGAATTAAATGACAAGCCTTCTCTAACAGATTGTGGTATTAAAGTCCACTGATGTGATGCTCTAAAGGAAAAACAAGCTTGACCAAAAGAAGTTGTTTTTAAGTGGAATAATGCAATCAGCTCCAGCTGCACCCCTACAGGTACACTGTAAAAAATATCCATTAATGAGCCGTTTTCCTTATTTTGTGATTCATGTTTTTATTGATTATTTCCCCCCGTTTATTTATGCTTTTGTATTGCGTTATGGGACCTTGATCTTTTCTCCAACAACTTTTAACCTTGAAAAGTTTGAAAAAGTGACTTTTATTAACATTTGTAATAGTTTAAAGTAATATATTGTCTGGGTTGGTGCTACAAAAACCTTATATCATTTCTTATTTTATTTCAAACTACTGAAATGTCAAAAAAAGTCACTTTGTTTAACTGTAGAGTTGACTTTTCAACATCAAAAGTCAACAGAGAAGAGATCAACATCCCATAATGCAATTTACAGCCGGAAATAAACTGAAAACACTTGTGAATCACGAAATACGGAAACTATTAATAGACGGATTTTTTCTTTACAACAGTAGTTACTCTGTTTCTGCAGAAGGGGAGGAGCTAAAGCATGCATGATCTTCTACCTCAGCCAAATATTGTCCAATCCTAACACACCACACATCAATTGGGAAGCTTATTTATTCAGCTCTCAGGTCATAAATATCAATATCAATATGGTTTTGTCGTCACATTTGTCTTTGTGTCTTTTTTGAAAGCGTAAATCTGTTTTCCATTCATTGCCACTATAAGGACAAGCAGGACATTTATTATTTTACATTTCTCCTTTCATGAGATGAAACAGAAAAGAAGCACATACTGCAGCGGAGTTGAGTAAATGATGACTCACTCTTCATTTGTCTTTTTTTTTTTTTTGGGGATCTTGTATCTCAACCAAATATTGTCCAATCCTAACACACCACACCTCAATTGGGACGCTTATTTATTCAACTCTAAGGTCATAAATATCAATATCAATATCAAAAATGACTGGTTTTGTCGTCACATTTGCGTCATTGCGTTTTCTATTCATTGCCACTATATGAACAAGCATGACATTTATTTATTATTTTACATTTCTCCTTTCAGGGCGTCACGGTGGCACAGTGGGTAGCACGATCACCTCACAGCAAAGAAGGTCGTTGGTTCGAGCCCGGGCTGGGTCAGTTGGGATTTTTGTGTGGAGTTTGCATGTTCTCCCAGTGTTGGCGTGGATTTCCTCCGGGTGCCCCGGTTTTCTCCACAGTCAAAAGACATGTGGTATAGGTGAATTGAATAAGCTAAATTGGCCGTAGTGTATGTGTGTGAATGCAAGAGTGTATGGGTGTTTCCCAGTGTTGGGTTGCGGCTGGAAGGGCATCCGCTGCGTAAAACATATGCTGGATAAGTTGGCGGTTATTCCGCTGTGGCGACCCCTGATAAATAAAGGGACTAAGCCGAAAAGAAAATGAATGAATTTGTCCTTTCAGGCGGCACGGTGGCTCAGTGGTTAGCACTGTCGCCTCACAGCAAGAAGGTCACTGGTTTAAGTCCCGGCTGGGCCAGTTGGCATTTCTGTGTGGAGTTTGCATGTTCTCCCCGTGTTGGCATGGGTTTCCTTCGGGTGCTCCACAGTCCAAACACATGCGCTATAGGTGAATTGAATAAACTAAATTGGCTGTAGTGTATGAGTGTGTGTGTGAATGTGAGTGTGTATGGGTGTTTCCCAGTACTGGGTTGCAGCTGGAAGGGCATCCGCTGCGTAAAACATATGCTTCAATAGTTGGCGGTTCATTCTGCACTCTGCATTCTGTGGCGACCTCTGAAATAGAGACTAAGCCGAAGGAAAATGAATGAATGAATTTCTCCTTTCATGAGATGAAGCACTGCAGCGGAGTTAAGTAAATGATGATTCACTCTTCATTTTTCTTTTTTTTTGGTGAGCTATCCTTTTAATTTGGTCGGAACCACAGGACAAGATTGTGCTCAATCCCTCTCAAGCATTAAAGCTCCGGCAAATACTAGCACACCTAACATTCAGAACACAGTGGGTTAGTTTCACATTGGCTGTCACCTGCTGGCTGTCAATTTGAGTCGGCGAAATAAGCGAATGCTCGAGTCGAGGGCGCCTGCAGTGCTCGCAAGACGCTAAAACAGGACAAAACAGACGCTTCATTTGCCACAACCATTTGCAATAAAGCATTTGCTGCCAAAATCCTCTTTATCGCATTGTAGCGCTGGCCTGCTCCAGAATTACAGAGTGCTTTAGTCGGAGCGTTTATCCAGCAGATGATTATGTGTCGCTGCTTTAAGCCTCATGACAGCTCCGGCAGATCCAATGGCAGCAGGTATCTCTATTAAACCAGCATTTCTTCCTCTGTGCATGGAGGAACATTACCATTTACGCATTGTCTCTCCTAGTCTAGGGCTAGAGGCACAAAAAAATGCAGTCAGAACTTACGTTTGGCACTTCCATTTGTTTTTAAAGGATTTTACAGCGTTAAGCACATCTTAGCCGGCAGGTACTTTTTATATTTTATTATATATTCATATCCTATCCTCTTGTTCCGTCTGTCTCGCACACAAAATGACGCCCTTAAGACTGCAATATAGTGCAAAGCACTGGCATGTCTGGTTTGGACGTTTGCACACTATGAATGGCTCCAGTCCAAAACCGAATCTTGCTACAGTACATACTAATTGAAATGAAATCTCAAATGATGCATTTTGGAAAGAAATGTTTTCGAGCGCAGCACTAGCTCATCACTAGCAGTGCAATGCTCCAGCATACATAAAACTAAAATATGAAATGAGGAAATGGAGTGAAAACAGAGATGCAAAGCTATATTTTAATAGAGAAGCTTTAAAGATGAAGAATATACAGGTTGAGGTCAGAATTATTAGTCCTTCTGTGAAATTAGACATTACAAATTATTTTTTTTATATTATTATTCATTCATTCATTCATTCATTCATTTTCCTTCGGCTTAGTAAACTAAATCATCAGGGGTCGCCACAGCGGAATGAACCGCCAACTTATCCAGCATATGTTTTACACAGTGGATGCCCTTCCAGCTGCAACCTAGTAATGGAAAACACCCATACACACTCACATTCACACATACACACTCATACACTACAGCCAATTTAGTTTATTTAATTTACCTATAGCACATGTGTTCGGACTGTGGGGGAAACCGGAGCACCTGGAGGAAACCCATGCCAACACAGGGAGAACATGCAAACTCCACACAGAAACGCCAACTGACCCAGCGACCCTCTTGCTGTGAGGTGACAGCGCTAACCACTGAGCCACCATACCGCCATTATTATTTATTATAATTACTAAACTATTTTGTCTTTGCCATGATGACAGTACATAATATTTTACTAGTTATTTTGCAAGATACTAGCCCAGCAGGCACCGGACGTCACACGTAAAATTGAATCCAACTTTAGACTAACTTTGAATTTTGGTTGTAAATGAAAATCGGGTTGACGTCAGAACCCAACGTCTGTTTGAGGTCAGACTCCAATGTCAAGATGTTTACACAACATAAAACCAACCAAAGATAAACGTTTACTGATGTTAGACTTTGATGTTGTGTGGATTTACTATCATGGCATTAAGCTGATGTTGGATTTTAGTTAATGCCACAGCCTAAAACCAGCTGCTTCAGTGGCATTGCTAGCTGCATAAGTTGGGAATTTCTCAACTTTTCAAGCGCCAACGGAAGTGTCAGCCAATCAGATCGCTTTATGCAAATACCCCAGCTCAGACAGTAGCCGATTGCAGACTTACTTCATTGGCTGACGCTGCTATGACAATCGCATCAGCCCCAACTTCAGACACGCCCTCCATCAAGCACTGACGCTGAAGTCCCGTGTGAATGCACAGTTAGATGTCAGCTGACGTCGGTATTAGACAACAAACTGACAATAACTTTCGGTCACCTGACGTCGCAAACTAAAATAGAACTAAAGATGTAATGTAATGTGTATTTATATAGCGCATGTATTGTGTATGGCCACACATCCAAAGCGCTTCACAACCATGAGAGACACCACCACCAGTGTGCAGCATCCACTTGGATGATGCGACGGCAGTCACAGGACAACGTGCGCTCACCACACACCAGCTATAGGTGGAGTGGAGAGACAGTGATAGAACCAATTCGGTGGATGGGGATGATTGGGAGGCCATGATGGGTAAGGGCCGATGGAGGGAATTTGGCCAGGACACCGGGGTTAGACCCCTACTCTTTACGAGAAGTGCCATGGGATTTTTAATGACCACAGAGAGTCAGGACCTCGGTTTAACGTCTCTTCCGAAAGACGGCGCTCACTGACACTATAGTGTCCCCTTCACTTTTACTGGGGCATTAGGACTCACACAGACTGCAGGTTGAGCGCCCCCTTCTGGCCTCATCAACACCACTTCAGATCAACGTCATATGATGTTGTGTGCCTGCTGGGTAGTATTCAGATTAAAGTGCAATTATTTCTGAATAAAATAGGTTATTATGGGCAAGTTAGGATAATTAGGAATTTAAAAAAATAAAAAACTTTATTTCACCTTTATTTCAGCTTTTATTCCACCCAAACTAAAATAAATAAGACTTTGCCCAAGAGGAAAAAATATATATATATAATAAAAATAAAATTATATATATATATATATATATATATATATTATAGGAAATACTGTGAAAGTGCCCTTGCTTTGTTAAACATCATTTGGGAAATATTTAAAAAATAATAAAAAGGGTTAATAATGTATATAAGTATATGCAATAAGTATATGCAATAAGTATGCATTATTAAGAAGTAAGTAATTAAGTACTATTGAGTATGTCTACTACATGGAGTTCATTAGTGCACATACACTTTTTCCAGAAACACTAATTGTGAAAGCGTTTTTTACAATCATGTTTCCAATATGGGATTTAAAGCACTATAATCCACGAGCCAATCAGCTATTATGAGAATCACAACATTGCAAACATTGATTTGAAGCAAATGAGAAAATACAAAGATTGAGAACTTAATGGTTTTAAAGAGGGGAAAGAACTTAATCCTATGAAGCTCTGTGAATGGCATGAAAATGTTTATTGCATGACTAATCCAAATTGCTACCACAGCATCATGGGTAATGTCGTTTTTCTGCACAATTCCACTATAAAACATGCACAATTTAAAAAAACAAGTTTAATTAATGCAAACTGATGGGTTAGATTGTAAAATAAATACAATAAATGCCTCATAGCTCAACACATGTCTGCCGTCATAGGTTAATCAATTATTGTAAAAAATCCACAAAAAAATCCAATATTTCACTATAAAGAAAACGAATGGAGTTTTTTCATTGTTCACCTCATATGGTGCTGCAACAACCAACAATGCAAGACTCTAGCATAAAACACAAATATTGGATAAACTACAGAGTAAAAACTAATAATAAAAGCTATACTAATTAGAACAAACATACTTGAGAAATTATAAAAAAGGACAGTTTTTGATATATATAAAAAGCAACTGACTCAATAATTTAGAGAAAAGCACTAGCATGTCTAGTTTGGACAAATGGCTCCGTTCCAAATCCTAGTGAGCCTCCTCACATACTAAATGAACCTCATAAACGACTGATTTGGAGTTTTGTTTATTTATATATTTGCTATTAAATCATACTATACCGAATCAATTCTTAATAGAACAACATACAGTAATAATCATCATGATGGAAGGTTTTGGTCCATGAATCATGGGTAATGTCATTTTTCTGCACAATTCCACTATAAAACAAGCACAATTTTAAAAGGAAGTTGAATTAATGCAATAATTTAACAGCCTCATAGCTCAACACGTCTGTCTTCATAAGTTTATCAGTTATTGTTAAAACTCCATTTCACTACAAAGTAAATTAATGTTTTCCATAGTTCAGATTCAATTGTATTGTATCTTAACCTCATATATTGCTATAACAGCCAACAATGTTAGACTCTAGCATGAAACACAAATATCGGGTAAACTATAGAATAAAATCTAATACAAGCTAAACTAATTAGCACAAACAAACATGAAATTTTTATATACGTAAAAAAAGCAACAGCATCAATAATTCAGAGAAAAGCACTAGCATGTCTAATTTTGACATCTTAAAAATGCCTCCTCACATACTAAATGAACCTGGATCCGTCCGTGGATCAATTGCTACCGGGCCGCACAAGAAATCATTAATTATTTCCGTTGTATTTATTATCTGGGTCTGAACGATCTTTTATTTTGAAAAATCTTTTATTTTGAAAAATGACTGTATTCTCTTGCTTACATCTCGGTCACTTGAGCGCCAAAATTTAACCAACAAGCAGCAACATGAGTAAGAAACAAACGTCTTTTAACAACAAACGTCTTTAAAGTTTCTTTGCTAAGGGGAAAAGGCTCAGTGATGGACTCGCAAACTGCCAAGGAATGGATCCGCAACCCATTTGTCAACAAATCAGGTGAATCCACCATGTCTGTGCAAGAAGATCAACTGCTGGAGATCGCAAATGATGGCGGCCTTTTAGGGGCCATTGGCATATCGCATCTTTTCTAGAGTTCGCTCAAGTTCGTTATTTCCAATGGAGGTGCGCAGCTTCCAGACGCACACAGTTAAATG
The DNA here is from genome assembly GCA_903798115.1 of Danio jaintianensis. Lineage (NCBI taxonomy): Eukaryota > Metazoa > Chordata > Actinopteri > Cypriniformes > Danionidae > Danio > Danio jaintianensis. The sequence continues at coordinate 2,456,562 of CAIGQV010016735.1, forward strand.
AGCGCACCACGAGTCACGTGACAAGAACTGACAGATCAGCTTCAGCTTGTATGGAACATATACATTTCGGTAGACTAATTATCTCAGACAAACACCCAAACACTGCAGTGCTTTGTGATTTTCTCCATAAATAAAACTTGTATCAGAGTGACAGCAATGTTTTGTCAGCTTGTCAAACGGTTGATGGTCACCTAGCAACCTATAAAACCCCCAATTCCATCCCCCGGTCCGCGGTAAAATTGTCAAGCGTTGACCAGTCCGCAGTGATACAAAGGTTGGGGACCACTGTCATAAATGACTGATTTGGAGTTTTGTTTATTTATATTTTTGCTATCAAATCAGTACCATACTATACTGAGTCAATTCTTAATAGAACACCATACACACTTAAAAAAAGATTTTTTTGTTGTTTAAAATGAGCTGAAACAAGACAATTATTGAGTTTTTTGGGACAACTTAATTGCTTTACGTTCAATCCACTTAAATTAGTAAAAAACTAATAAGTTAGTTTATCCATGTTGACCCAACACAAATCGATTGTGTGGAACCCAGCATGTTTTACAGTGCAGTACACCCAAAAATGACCTTCGCTGTTTGTTCAAACTTCTTATTTAAAACGAGCTGAAACAACACAATTCTTGAGTTTTTTGGGGGGACAACTTCATTTTTTTATGTCCAATCCACTTAAATATGTGAAAAAGTAATAAGTTAACTTAATCCCTTCCTGTTGTCCCAACACAAATGGATAGTGTGGAACCCAGCATTTTTTACAGCGTATAATAATCCTCTTGAAGGAAGGTTTTGGTTCAGTTTCTCGCAGTGCATTATGGGTGCATCCTCATTCTCAATAAAGTATTAATGCGAAGCTGCCTTTGAGTTTGGGCAACAGAAGGCATAATCATTAATGTTTGTGCTCGGAGTGCACTTATGATGCCTCAAAAGGCACTAAAATTAAATTCCGCCAGTTGTTTACTGGAATTTCAGTCCGTTTGCTCTGTAGATTAAAATATTAGTTAAATATGAATAGCTCCCCGCGTCCTTTAAGACCTCAGTTATGTGTTAAAAGAGCAGATGCTTGGATGTTTATCAGCAACAACCTCTTTTGGCCGCTAAAAATGAAACACAAACGAAAATGATGCCCAATAAAAAAGTTCAGAAATGCACTTTGCAGCATTAAATGGCCAGGAGCGATGCTGAGGACTGGAACAGCGGTAAGGACTTTTTGCACTTGCAGAACAGGAAAAAAAGACAGAGTAAACAAATCAGAAATTCCATCTTGGACTTAATCTGTTCTTGCGCCGGAGGCTTGGCGCTCATGCCCCGGGGACCCCCCTGCAATCGACTTGCTCTCCCCGGGGAAACCGCCTGTAGGAACACGCAACCGAATGGAAATCTCAATACACAATGATATCGGAGGCATTTACAGTATGCTGAGCATTTTGTGCAGTCAAGCATTGATAATGGAAGCGGCACAAAGGCAACATTCAGGAAGAAAACAAATAGCGGTCTACTGATCTGGAGCAGGACCTCCCTTATCCGCTCGGCTGTCTGAGGATATGGGCTGGATGTGCTTCTGAACCTGCTACAGATTTTGATTTATTGCGTAACTGCACTGTTGCGGGACGTGCCCTGCATGTGTTTGTGGGAGTGTTTGACTGCAAACATCAAGTGGCTCGGCAATATGTGGGAAAGCTATCCGTTAGCATTCAGATTCATGGCCGTGCATCTATTTTTTAATATATGGTATTTTATAAACCTGAAAACATCACAGCTCATCTGCAATAAACACAAACATTCATCTGTAGACAGCAACCAGACTTTTTGGATGATTTTTCAGGCACAAAATACCAACTAAATGTAAAATTTATCTAGACAATAGTAAAACAATAGTAAAGTAACTAACAAAAGATAAACTAAAAGACCAGTTGAAAATGATCTGGATTTCCATATAGATTTTTGAGCACATCATTCAGATGATTTATTCATTCATTAAATCATTCATTTTCTTTTCGGCTTAGTCCCTTTATTAATCTGGGGTCGCCACAGCAGAATTAATCGCCAACTTATCCAGCATATGTTTTAGCAGCGGATGCCCTTCCAGCTGCAACCCATCACTGGGAAACACCCATACACACTCATTCACACACATATACTACGGACAATTTAGCTTACCCAATTCATCTATAGCGCATGTGTTTGGACTGTGGGGGAAACCGGAGCACCCGGAGGAAACCCACTCGGACACAGGGAGAACATGCAAACTCCACACAGAAATGCCAACTGACCCAGCCGAGGCTCGAACCAGCAACCTTCTTGCTGTGAGGCGACAGTGCTACCCACCGCGCCGCCCCTAGATTATTTATTTACTTAATTTATTTATTAAATGTGCGTAAATATATATTAATTCCATTTTTAATTGCATTAATATTAATTCATATTAAAGTAATATTTTCAGTCTTTTTGTTGATATGTTATATAAGAGACTTACAATACATAGCTTTGTTTACCAAACAACTTGTTCTAATTGGATTTGTATTATAAAACTTACATTTATTTATTTATTTCTATCGTTCCGCATAAATCAGCAGTTGTTGTTTTTTTACTGAACTCTACGCAGAAATAGCAAAAATGTTTGGGTTTATGTAAAATGTAAATATAACAAATTCCAAATGTCTAAGAAAAGTATTGTAATTTACAGCCTTTTACATTGTAAAAGATAACAATGGTTATCTGCTGATACCGAGTCCAAGTCCGCTGTAGTATTTTATTATGTTAAGCTATAAAAATTAAATGCAAATGCTAAAAGTTCAGCTTAGTGCAGCTTATTAATAAAACTAGCATTCATTCATTCATTTTCTTTTCGGCTTACTCCCTTTATTAATGTGGGGTCACCACAGCGGAATGAACCGCCAACTTATCCAGCATATGTTTTACGCAGCGGATGCCCTTCCAGCGGTAACCCATCACTGGGAAACACCCATACACTCTCATTCACACACATACATACACATACATACACTACGGACAATTTTAGCTTTCCCAATTCACCTATAGCGCATGTCTTTGGACTGTGGGGGAAACCGGAGCACCCGGAGGAAACCCACGCCAACACGGGGAGAACATGCAAACTCCACACAGAAATGCCAACTGACCCAGCCGAGGCTCAAACCAGCGGCCTTCTTGCTGTGAGGCGACAGCGCTACCCACTGTGCCACCACGTCACCCTAAAACTAGCATACTGTACTAAATATTAACATCAGTATATCTGTCATGCTAAGATCTAGGCAATACTGTAATTAAACTTTACCTCATTTAAATGCAATATTGCAATCAAACTGATGAGATTAAGCTCATTATTAAAGAAACCATAATCATATTTAAATATGTGACATGATGATGAAGAACTGCAATGATAATCAAAACCAAACTGGACAGTATCTCAGAGGCACAGGTTGTAAAGGCTCCACCCTCTGGAAAAGGGAGTGGCTCATTAGCAGCTCATTTGCATTTAAAGAGGCATGTAAAAACTATTGTGTTTTTGATGGCCATTTTCAACATGCTATGTAATAAATGATAATTGAGATATTTTGAGCTCAAACGTTTGAGCACAGACACATTCTAGGGACTCCAGTGATTCATATTGTAAAAAGGGGCATAACACATTTAACACCCCTTTTGCAAAATAAGAGAAATGTTTTTTACAGCAAGTTATTGAATGTTATTAGTTTTGAAGCCACAATATTAATGTGCAAAATGCATGGTTCATTTTGAAGCATCTTCAGTTGAGAAAGACTGGAAATGGCAAACTTCTTAAATCATGTTGCATGATTTAAATACTTCTAATAATTAATGCCTACAAATGCATATACAGTATACTGTACATAAAGAATATTAAATACAAGGGAAGTGTTAATGTTAGCCACAATAATCATGTACAAAACGATTCTGAATGACCTTCCACTGAGAAAGACAGACAATAGCAAACTTCTTGAGTCATATTGGATGATCAAGTGTAATACTTTTAACAATTCATGCCTACAAATGCATATATACACAAAGCATATTAAATACAAGGGAAGTGTTTACTTTAATGTTAGCCACAATAATAATGTACAAAATTGAGAAAGACTGGAAATGGCAAACTTCTTAAATCATGTTGCATGATTTTAATACTTAATAATATCAAAACTTTAATAATTAATGCTTACAAATGCATATCTACATACCTTTTAATGCAAGGGAAGTGTTTACTTCAATGTTAGCCACAATAATAATGTACAAAATGCATGGTAAATCTTGAATGATCTTCCCTTGAGAAAGACTTCAATATGGTCTCCAGCAACAGCAGCAGGAGCAGAAGCAAACCTTTATCCTTCGAGCAAGACAAAATCTGACAAATGTGGCTTTCTTGAAGACTGCTGAGGCTGGTCAAAGTGTTTGGTAGGGCTCCAGGTACCCGGGCCGCCTCTCCTTTTTAGTTCTTTGCTGGCATTTAGGAGACTGTCAGAAATAAGGAGAGCGTCACATTTCATAAAACAATTATCACAGACGGCCATGGCAACACGCCTGTTAGCGCTGATTGCTTCCTCTGCATGCTAGCCTGGTCTGCAGATGACTAAATGATTTATAGATGAAAAGGGATCCGGGATGCACCGGCGCATCACAAAGCCAGCACCGAAAGGCTTCGCAACAAACACTTGAAATTGTCTCGGGTACAGACGGAGATTACTTCCAAGAAGAGGTGCAGTGTAGCGGGATGTTAAACGACTAGCTTGCTTTAAGGAAAAGATTACTGGGGCGTTGTGTAAGAAATGGTTCGATATGGCATTTTTAGTCTTTTCAAGTCAGAGTCCGTGCTGAAACCCAGCGAACGCATTCATCACCGAAAGCTTCACAATCACGCGCCTCAGACAACATTCCCTCGCATTCAATAAAGCCTATTAAAGTTGCAACTCCACCAGCGTCAGCCTATTCCACAGCTGAACACATGTACGAGAGGACCTATGGGAGTCTGAAAGCTACAGAGAGTAAATTAACCCACATACGCCGCTGCCAAATACAACAGTAATTTCACACCTGGTTGGACAAAAACAGAACCATTCATTTCTTCGCCGGTGACAGGAAAAACATAGGTGTTTTAAACATCGAATGGTGCGTTGGCTGTCATTCGCACGTCCTTAAGCTGCATTTTAGGGCTCTGAATTTTTGATTACGCTGCTGATGGATACACGCATACTGACAGCTTTTTCAATCACATTTGAAGAATATGATCAATTTGGACTTTGGACAATATTGGTGCATGATCCACCAACAGTGATGAAAGCTGGTTTTAACGCATCCGAATTCGTTGCACATGTTAAACAGGACAAAAAACCATCACTAATCCTGTTTAAATGACTCGAGGGAGTAATACATAGACCTGTCTGACAGGCTAAATAAGAATTCGATAAAAGCGGTGTGTCCATTATGGAGCTATTTTGGCCTGATGTGATGAGATTGAGAAATATAAATCTTTCCTGAAAATAAGCTTGTTTTTGGTCACAGTTTTCAATAGTCTTGAACTACTGGAAAAGAGGCGTGGAGCAGCAGCTCATTTGCATTTAAAGAGACACATAAAAACTCTTTTGTGTTTTTCCTTCCACTCATCTACAGCATGGTATATTTAATTATCTGTGGGGTATTTTGAGCTCAAATACACAACAGGTTCCCTTTAACACATTACTGCAAAATAAGAAGCTATTAGTTTTGTAAGCACAATAATACAAAATGTACAAAATGCATGGTTGAATGATCTTCCCTGAGAAAGACTTCCAGCAACAGCAGACGTAAAAGCAAACCTTTAGAAAGTAATACATGGACCTGTCTGACAGACTAAATAATTTTTTTATAAAAGCAGTGTTTCAATTATGGAGCTATTTTGGCCTGATGTGATCTGACAAACATGTGAGATTGAGCAACATAAATCCTTCCTGAAAATAAGCTTGTTTGTTGCCTTTTCTAATAGTCTTGAACTTCTGGAAAAGAGGTGTGGAGCAGCAGCTCATTTGCATTTAAAGAGACACATAAAAACTCTTTTGTGTCCACTTAAAAATGGGCATCTGCAGCATGGTATATTCAATTATCTGTGGGATATCTTGAGCTCGAATACACAACAGGTTCCCTTTAATACATTACTGCAAAATAAGAAGCCTTTAGTTTTGTAAGCACAATAATAATGTACAATATTCATGGTTAATTTTGAACGATCTTCACTGACAAAGCCTAAAAACACACACGTTTTAAAGTTTAAACCGAGCTGAAATCTTCTAAAGATCAACATGTTTTAGCATCAAATAAGCATTTATTGTGATCCCGCATGCAGAGCTGCTGTGGTGGTTCACAACAAAAGAACAAAAACAAGTGAATAAATAAATAAACGCTCATTAAAACAAGTTGCGCTTTGTCTTTAAGGTGTCACAGAAGCAACAACAGCCTCTGCCACAGAGTTCAAAACAAACATGTCATGTGCAGCGGCGCTATATGGGAGTAGACAGCAATTATTAAACAATATGATAAACAAAGAAAAAAAAAAGCTACTCAATCCATCAGCCTTCGCACAGCATTCCCGCTCTCTAATCTGAATCTCTAAGTGGCTTTTTAAAGCCTCGCCTCCACACCAGTGCAGCTGCCAGTCACTGATTGCAATAATTAGAAAATCTCTCTCATTGGTGTTTGAGACGGGATTGGCAGCTATTCGAAAGGTCGAGGTTTGGCTGGATTTTTTCATGCAATTATACCCTGATGGCTGATTCCATAACTGCATCACCAAGTAGCCGTGCATTATGGCAAAACAACATCTTTTGCGAACAACACATAATCACACATATTTCATTGTTATAGGTATAATATTACAGGCCGTGGCAGCTGGGAATGCGGGCATTATAGGCCTCGCTGATGATAACCAGACAAACCCTTTTCGTTTCAGCATAATAACCTGGCTGTTATGTTGGCAATGGTATTATAACATGTTACTCTTATTTCTGCAGGGGAACGAGAAATCTGTGTTAGCATTTACAATATTGCCAAAGCTTAATGGTATTAAAACAGATAAGACAACAATAAATTGAGAAGAATACATTTTTTTTTATATCCACGAAATACCATGATCTGCTGCATTTGCCAGATTGCACGTTACACAACAATTGCATTTTACTATTAAAAATAGCATACAGAGGATTCCCTACAGTGTTTTTTGTCTTGTTTCTAGTCCAAATATCTAAAACTTCTTAAATCAAGAAACATTTTCTAGACAAGCAAAACATATGGTATGGCATATGGTAACTATAATTAATTATAAAAACATTCCAAAGCAATTATATCATTCCATACATACAATATATTGTAATTAACTAATTTCTTACTTATTCTTTCTTACTTATTCTTACAGTATTTCTTAAAAATAAACATTTTTAATGTAAAATATCATATTTAATTACTTCATCTCTGAATGTATACATACCATATATTGTTATGAACTAATTTTGAATTCAATTCATTGTTCAATCATCCTTCTGTAATAAATGTGACACTCTTTAGTAAACAAATAAAAGTATTTAGTGACATGCCTTAGTATTACAACATAATGCATTATTAAATCACTCTCTAAACTGATTTATACAGAACTGTTGAATTTGTTTACAGTATTTAAAGGCAAGTGTTTTTTTGGTTAATAAATTGTAAAGGCTGGAAGCTGCATGTAGCGACCCCTGATGAATAAAGGGACTAAGCTGAATGAATGAATGAATGAATGAATGAATGAATGAATGAACGAACGAACAAACAAACGAACGATTAAAAACAAAAAGAAGTGTGACAAAGTATGAAGATTTAAAGTAGAAGTTAATTTGTATTTTTAGAGGGATTCTTAAATAAAGTCATTAATACACCATCAAATGATTCTTGTTTTAAATATGCCTTACAGGATTTCTATTATTTGGTGACCTGCATGCAATAAGATCAGCTGCATAAATAACAGATGAAACATGTTCATCACTTACTTTTCACTGCAGTAAATCTTGACAGTAGTTCAACACCAAAAGAGGGTTTGTGCTGGTGTGTGCTGTTATCAAATCTGGCCCAACATTTGTAATGTAATGTGTATTTATATAGCGCATTTATTATGTATGGCCATACACCCAAAGCGCTTCACAACCATGAAAGGGGGTCTCTCCACACCAAAACCAGTGTGCAGCATCCACTTGGATGATGCAACGGCAGCCACAGGACAACGGCGCCAGTGCGCTCACCACACACCAGCTATTGGGGGAGTGGAGAGACAGTGATACAGGGAGGCCATGATCCGTAAGGGCCAATGGAAGGAATTTGGCCAGGACACAGAGGTTACACCCCTACTCTTTTACGAGAAATGCCATGGGCTTTTTTATGACCACAGAGAGTCAGGACCTCGGTTTAACGTCTCATCCGAAAGACGACGCTCACTGGCAGTAGAGTGTCCCTTTCACTATACTGGGGCATTAGGACTCACACAGACCGCAGGTTGAGCGCCCCCTGCTGGCCTCACTAACACCACTACCAACAGCAACCTATTTTTCCCAGGTGCTCTCCCATCCAGATACTGACCAGGCTCAGCCCTGCTTAGCTTCAGTGAGTAACCGGTCTTGGGCTGCAGGGTGATATGGCTGTGATATTTGTTCACAACTCCACCAAAAAAAACAGCATTGGACAACTATAACAAACCCTCAAAGTACTTCACCAGGCAAACTAAATCACTGTGAAAGAAGCAGAGCACCATGGGGTGTTTGAGAGTTTAAGAGCCACTTCAGTCTTGTCTATGGTGAACAAAGTAAAAGTGACTTTTTTTTTTAAAATGGCTTAAAAAACTCTCCACGTGCTCTGCCTAAATTATCCCTTAGGCTGCAGTAAATTGGGAGCAGATAACAGGCATTGAGTTTTCCGTGTTGGGACTGTTTGATGCGCAGCAGTCCAGGGTGTACGGCCATGAGACGATGTGGACAAAGTAATAACTTCAATCAAGCCTCTTTTTCTTTGTGCACTTCAGAGATTTCACTACAATTTCAATGCAGCATGTTTCGGAAGGAATACGCCTAAATAGTTGAGTTGGGAATTGCTCCTAATCAGTGAGGAAGGATTATAGAGGAGAGTGTTCCTGAATATCTAAATTGAGGGTGGGGGAAACATTGTGTATGTAAACATGCATGCTAAAAAATCTTCTTTTTTTACATTATGCAAGCACACACAGTGTTATACAAGGACACACAATGCAACATTTTCTAAAAAAAAAAAAAAAAAAAAAACATTTGCATTTTACTATTTAAAATAGTATATAGACAAAAGTAAGGGACTTAGTAACTAAGGGACCAAGTAAGGTTCATTTTAAGGTAATTAAATTATAGTTATTATATAGTTGCATTAAATACTTCACATAAATTCAACAATTCTGTATAAATCCATTTAGAGAAGCAGAGTATTGGTATTATGATTATATTTTTATTGTACATTAAATTACAGTCAGTCACTACAGTCGACGCACACACCTGCATTGTGAGCCGTGAATAGCTACACGAAGTTATCAAAACATTAAACTTGATTTGTTTTATATCTCATATGTGAAAGAGAAAAGAGCAGGGAGAAAAACTCAGTCATGAAGAAATTCTCCTTTTAATTGATGGATACAATTACAACACAAAACTCCTTGATACAAAATTAAACTCTTCTTGGACAAACCGAAAAAAATGTGAGATTTGGCAGGAAATTAATGCTGTGAGTAGAGGAAAACCATTCTTCAATATGATCAGGAGGTCCTCAATGTAAACTAATCTCGCCATCATCTCTTTTCTACCGTTATACACGAGGAGGCCGTAAATATTTAGTTGGAACGTAGCGTTACGTTTAAACTAAGTTCAGTGGTGCAACAAAAAAATATTTAGTAATGTGTAAGTTGTAACTTAGTGTCCCTTTAAGCCACAAATAGGTTATGTTTTAACTTATGCACTGCTGGTGCAATCGGCCCCAGAAGAGTAATTTTTGGTAACTGGTTTCGGTTAAAAAACACAGTTTTTAGCAGCATTAGCTCTTACTTGAGATAATTCATCGTAGAACCGTCGTTGCATGTCAACATAGCGTGATTCCTGTCCTGGCACTACACTCCCTTCCAACATGGTCATACAACCATCCATGGGGAAACGTTACGGGAGAGCGTCTGTGGAACCTCAGCCGAATAATATACACTGACATTGTTAGAAGAATTATGCCAATATTGTCTGTGATGTGTAGTGGAACCTCGTACCGGCAGTACGCTGTCTTACAATAACGTTCAACACTCACATGCTTCGATCACCATCATCAAACACCGACCAAAGCGTCACCGCCAACATCAGTGGCGGGAAAAACGGCGGGGGTAGGCCAGTTACACATTTTGCCGCATGGCAACTCAACATTCTATAGAATGCCTAGGCAATGTCTAAAGTAGTAATCATTTCATACTTTGACGTTCGATTTTAGGCATTGGATACATTGAATTTCACACATTGTCAGTAATATATATACAGGGTAATTCAAAAAGAATACCACAACTTTGAAAATCGAGAATTCTGCAAAGAAGAAAAGGAGAGCTAAGCTCTTTCTGTCGTCGATTTAAGGAAGCTTTGAAGTTTCACATTGAGGAACTAAAAGGAGGAATTACTATCCAAACTGTTACGCCCGAGATGCTACAGAGAGTGTGGAACGAGTTTGAGTATCGGGTTGATGTCACTCGAGTGTCTGGAGGGGGTCATATTGAACATCTATGAACTTGTTTTCTACTGAAAAAACTTTAAGTACTCTTCACATTGATTAATTGCCCAAGGTTCCATCACGTTTCTTTGATTAAATACAGATTTTCAAAGTTGTGGTATTCTTTTTGAATCACCCTGTATATTAGTCATTGCTGAAAAAATCTAATTATTATTCAAAATTTATTTGTATACATTAAATAAATAATTTTATTTTTTATTATTGTATATATGCAAATATATTATAAGTACCCTTATATCATTATATAAGGGTATGTATAATATATTTGCATATATAAAATTAATTTAAAAAAATCAGAGGCTAAAATGAACAAACAATTTTCACATTTTCACATCGCTATAAAATTGCAGGTTAACTATGTCTGTATGTAATAACTTATATTTGATTGTAACTTTAACTTCATTTGATTGTAATGCAATAATGTGCACCTTTTGTAAAGCTGTTGTACAAATAAACTTGCATTGAATTGAATTAAAGGGGCTGGGTGGCTCAGTGGTTAGCACTATCGCCTCACAGCAATAAGGTTGCTGGTTCAAGTCCTGGCTGGGCCAGTTGGCATTTCTGTGGAGTTTGCATGTTCTCCCCGTGTTGGCGTGGGTTTCCTCCGGGTGCTCCGGTTGATGAATGAATGAAGTTACTCTAATTAAATTACTGAAAAAGTAAAGTAAGGGATTACTGTTCATTCTTACATATTTTAATTATATAGTTACCTATTATCCACTTGCCCTAAATATTGTACATAAATTCAACATGTTCTCCCACAACACCCATAGGGATGCTATGTTTGAATGAACAGTGGATATGAACTCCTACAACATCACAATGGAGCTTTAAAAAATAAAGAGGACTGTAAATTTGTGGGAGTTCTCAATAAGAGGTTCGTTATCTCCAAGATACAGTTGCTATGGTGAGGCTAATTAGCGTGGCTACATGAGGGTGTGACTAAGCACTATCGCTGCCCAGTGGGAGCCGCTGAGTAATCAGACGAAAAGAGAAAAATAATGCATTGCAGCACTTCAGCTTGAGCTGGCAGGACTACATCTCAAATATATCCCCCGTTTCAAGACCAGAATAGGGATCTTGCATGGCTTTGGGTTTCTGTTGTGGTTTTGGGAAATGCACACACAGTCTGTGGGGTTAGAGGATCTATTTAGGATGAGATTTGTGCGCATTTGTATTTTTAGCCGTAAGACTACTTTGGGCTGCTTTTCTGCATCTGCGCATTAGAAGGAGATTACAGCCTTTGTCTTACATTTGATGCTATTTGTGGAGGAAACAAGCTAGCATGCTTTTCCGTCCAAAAACTACTATAGCTTCTCTCTTGGATAGAAGAGATCTGACATGTGTTTGTGTACACTGACACCAGTACATTTGATCCTGCATTAAAAACAGAGTGGGAAATAAAACACACATATTGCATGCATTCTTTCTTCCTGTTGTAATACAGTATCTCCTGTCCAGAGGCTGTGGGTGGGTTCGACATTGTGATTTGATTATAAAAAACACAGTCCTGTGATTTAATCGTTTTGGGGGTTTTTTTGTCCTCCAGATCTCAAATGCTTATTGCTCCTAATCAAATGTTAATGTGATTCGTCTCAAGCACAGAAACGGCTCGTAATCATGTTTTATGTTCCACAGAGGTGAGGTTTGTAATGACATGTGGATGAGGAAATGATGACAGAATTTTCATTTGTGGATGAACCGTAGCTTTAAGTTATTTTAAAATGTCTGTGGAGAAAAAGAATGGGAAATATATCTCCGTAACTCGAGCTGCTGGAAAAGTGAGTGGTCACTGTTGCGCTCCATCATATTGCTTGCTGGTGAGATTGTCTGGTGAGATTTTTTGTTCTCTATTGTGAGATTTTCTGCAGACCCCTTGGCTATGTGAAACAGACCCTGCTTTGAGAGACTCTGCTGTAACTGGTGGATCACCTGCTTTTACTGACACTTTCCTGTATGCACAGCACAGACTTTAAACAAAGTATATACACATGCAGTGCTCAGCATTATTGAGTGCACCCCATTTTGAAAATGAATATTTTTATCCATTTCTCAGTGAATATAGGCAATTTACTTTAGGTGCATTTAAACAAAACAGATTTATTAAACAGATATATTTATTAAAATATTTTTTTAGTCACCAAACATCTTTAGAAATTGAATGATAATACAATTAAATTCAAGCTAAATATTGCACAAAAAAAAATTACAACCTACAAAATTACAACTAAAATTTTCTTCTCTTGATTTTTCCTCTTTTTTAAAATTTGTATTTAATATTTTTCTATAACATAAATTTGGCTGTACTAGCTTTTGGAGCGTTATCGTAAGTTATTTTGTTAGATAAGCTCCAGATTTGGCTTCAGTACTGACTCATCTAATGTATATGCACAAATATAATATTGTACAGCTTCCTGTTAAAAATATGAATTTAAAAGAGAGGTGAAGTTTCACAAACTAATTTCGAGAGGAGCACGTAATATGATTGATGGCGGCTGGTCTCTCATCTGTAATCATTAGTAAGCCAATCGGATCATTCCAAACTCACTATAAATAGCCCGACTAGCATTACTCCCTTATCTTCGTTTTTTGAAAAATCCCCCCATCCACCCCATTCCTCCTTTACCAGGGGGAGCTCTTAAGAACTACCTGATCTCGGACCACCTTACATGCACATTGACCAGGCAGGAGCCCTGGGTTCAACTATCTCCAAGCTCAGGGTTCTCTCCCGGGACAGCATGCCAAACCTGCTATTATTATCAAGCAATATCTAAGTGTGAACTCTTGAAATTTGTGAGGGGTGTACTTATATATGCTGAGCACTGTATATATACAGTTGAAGTCAGAATTATTAGCCCCCCTGTATATATTTTTTTGCAATTTCTGTTTAACGGAAAGATTTTTTCAACACATTTCTAAACATAATAGTTTTAATAACTCATTTCTAATAACTGATTTCTTTTCTCTTTGCCATGATGACAGCACATAATATTTGACATCAAGTACACAAACAAAAACTGAAAAGAAAAGAAAAAATAATAATAATAATAATAATAATTGGGCGGCGCAGTGGCGCAGTGGGTAGCTTTGTCGCCTTACAGCAAGAAGGTCGCTGGTTCGAGCCTCGGCTGGGTCAGTTGGCATTTCTGTGTGGAGTTTGCAAGTTCTCCCTGTGTTGGCGTGGGTTTCCTCCGGGTGCTTTGGTTTCCCCCACAGTCCAAACACATGCGCTATAGGTGAATTGGGTAAGCTAAATTGTCCGTAATGTATGAGTGTGAATGAGAGAGTATGGGTGTTTCCCAGTGATGGGTTGCAGCTGGAAGGACATCCGTTGCGTAAAGCATATGCTGGATAAGTTGGTGGTTCATTCCGCTGTGGTGACCCCAGATTAATAAAGGGACTAAGCCAAAAAGAAAATGAATGAATGAATGAATAATTTATAATGAAAATAATAATAAAATAAATAATAAAATGATAATAATAATCCATCGATCAACTACATTACATAACCGAATTGCTTCAGGCATAAAATCTTATTGTCCTTAAACGTCACCCAACAGGCATCCACTCAAAATATTTGTTTAAGGGGTGTGTGCTATCTCCTATTATTTTATGTGCCATCCTCAACACCTGCTGTTCATAACAGGATGCAAGACTTTGCAGGGGAACTCCCAAAATTTTTGAGTACAAATTAACAATGTCTGAAGACGGTTCTTGTTTTTTATAGACAGTGAGGAAAACCAACAAATAAAGGAGAAGAATTAATACTTTCAATAAATGAACTATAAAAGTTCTTAAGAATAACTAACTAGGTTAATGAGGTTAATTAGGCAAGTAGGTTAATTAGGCAAGTCATTGTATAACAGTGGTTTGTTTTGTAGATGATCAAAAAACAAATATTGCTTAAGGGGGATAATAATATTGAGCTTAAAATGCTTTAAAAAAAATAAATACTGCTTTTATTCTAGCTAAAATAAAGCAAATAAAACTTTCTCTAGAAGAAAAAATATTATAGGAAATACTGTGAAATATTCCATGCTCTGTTAAACATCATTTGGGAAATATTTGAAATAGAAAAAAGAAAAAAAATCACAGGAGGGCGAATAATCTTGACATACGCACTTTTGACATATGTATTATAACAATAATATACTTATTATTGTTATTCAACAGGTCCAGTGGTGTAAAAAGCACTGGAAAAACTACCTAGTAAAGTACAACTTCTGAGGAAAAACTACTTAATTGCAGTAATTTGAGTATTTGTACACGTTTGTTTACTCACACACACTAAAAGACAACACAAAATTAATAGTGGCTGTCAACAGATACACATCCCTGTATATTTGCCTGGCAGCTTCTGCCAATGTATCAATGTCAAGGCACTGCAGGGAGATGGAAAAAGAGCAAATCTCAGCAAACACCGAGGCACATGGCTATTGTTGGACAAACAGCTCTTCCATGACATTGAGATGTTGATGAAAGCGGCTGTAAGGCAAATGCATTTCACATTTGGAGCGAGATCATAAAATAGCTTTTCTTCCATCTGTACGCAAGTCTTGACACCCGGTTTAAAGAGATACTGCAGAAAGTGTCCTCTAAACTAAATATCTGAAGGCAATCACAAACAAGCACTAAATAAATACCCAGCAAAAACCTTATGTTCCTCCGTCAAGGCTGGCCGAGAGTACTATTAGAGTTGACGGGGGTGAAAAATGAAAATGGGCCAAGGGTTTCTCCTGTCTGCACATATAAACGTGATGTCTGGCGCCCCAAAACTTTCTGCTTGTGGAAAAGCTGGAGACCAGTGGCCAGGATTTTATGGTTTTTTTGCAGGTCAGTTAGTCAATTTGTTGGCCCGAGGCAAAGAGCAAAACAGCAATTAGGAGCAGGGAGGGTCGAGCACTCAGTGTGAGAGGAGAGATTAAAGCGCTGCCAGAGTTTGGCCACCGGAGCTCACAGTTAGACCCCGACCTCAGAATATATCAAACACTATATATATCAAACACTGCGCTCTGAAGGGCTCTTTGTTCAGCCCTGGAGCCTTGTTATTATTTTACTTTATTTATTTACTCATTTATTTATTTTAAAGTGATGATGTTTAGTTAGAATGTCTAACCAAAATAAAGTTGTTTTACCTCCACTTTTCAAAGTTTTTTTTTCTTTTTTTAAATATTCAGTAACAGCAAGCAAGTGTAAAACTGATCAAAAGTGACAGCAAAGGCATTTATGATGTTACAAAAGAAGCTTATTTCACATAAATGCTTTTCTACTCATCAAGAATTCTGGAGAAAAGTGGCAGTTTTAATTTATTTATTTATTTTGTTTAAATTGTAATAATATTTCATAATCATATTATTTCTGATCAAATAAATGCAGTCCTGGTAAGCATAAGAGATTTACAAAAACATCGAACACTTATGAACACTGAGTATAAATGAGTTGTCCTATATGTTTAAAATAATGTAAATAGATTAGACAGAATGAGAGATGGAATGAGAGAACGACAGAATGAGAGAGAATGAGAACGACAGAATGAGAGAGAATGAGAACGACAGAATGAGAGATGGAATGAGAACGACAGAATGAGAGAATGACAGAATGAGAGGACGGCAAAACGAGGGAAGAAATAAGAGGACGACAGAACGAGGGATGGAATGAGAGGACAACAGAACGAGG
>CAIGQV010016735.1:2473059-2491054 GCA_903798115.1 Danio jaintianensis
AATGAGAGGACGACAGAACGAGGGACGGAATGAGAGGACGACAGAACGAGTGAGGGAATGAGAGGACGACAGAACGTGGGACGGAATGAGAGGACGACAGAACGAGGGACGGAATGAGAGGACGACAGAATAAGGGACGGAATGAGAGGACGACAGAACGTTGGACGGACGGACAGAATGAGAGGAAGACAGAATGAGGGACGGTATGAGAGGAAGACAGAATAAGGGACGGAATGAGAGGACAACAGAACATGGGACGGACAAAGGGAATGAGAGGACGACAGAACGAGGGACGTAATGAGAGGACGACAGAATGTGGGACAGACGGAGGGAATGAGAGGATGAATGAGAGGATGACAGAACGTGGGATGGATGGACGGACGGATGGATGGATTTTTCTTAGTTTTATCAAGATCATTTTCAAAGGTTTGCAGGCAGTGTCTGTTTTTAAATAAAGGAAATACTGAAAAAAAAAGAAACAGCAAGGAAATGTAAAATTGATCAAAAGTGACAAAAGAGTCTTATTTCACAGAAATACTGTGCTTTTCTATTTATGAAAACTTCTAGAGAAAAGTGCCTTTTTAAGTTATAATAATATTCCATAATAATAATATTTTTGATCAAATAAATGCAGCCCTGGTAAGTATAAGATATTTACAAAAAGGGAAAGGACGATGACAGAACGTGGGATGGACAGACGGACGGACGGTTTCTTAGTTTTACCTCGACACCACTTTTCAAAGGTTTATAGCCAGTGACGAATGTGTTCAGAAGGAAACACATTTGTTATTCAGTAACAGCAAGGATGTGTAAAATTGATCAAAAGTGACAGCAAAGGCATTAATGCATTAATAAGTGTAATTGCGCATATCTGGTCAGTTCACGCATCGGCTGGAAACTGAATTCATGACATTGATGCTGCTAATGCCACGATCCACTGTCTGAAATTAAGTTTGGATAAAAGCATTTGCTAAATGGAAAAAATCTCTAATATATTTGCCAGTCTCCAATATATTGTGCATCCCTAATAGGAGCTTAATTATTCTGAGCAGTAACTTTATCGCACTGAATTTATTCGCAAAAATTAAACCAATGTTTTTGTAGTTCTGTGGAAAATGCAGAACTCTTTATAATTGACTTTAATTTATACAGTTTAAAGAGATGCTGTGGTTAGCAATTATTATTAGTGGTTAGCACTGTGGGCTAACAGCAAGAAAGTCGCTGGTTCGAGTCCCGGCTGGGTCAGTTGGCATTTCTGTGTGGAGTTTGCATGTTCTCCCCGTGTTGGCGTGGGTTACCTCCGGGTGCTCCGGTTTCCTCCACAGTCTAAATCAGAATCAGAAAGAATCAGAAAGAGCTTTATTGCCAGGTATGTTCACACATACGAGGAATTTGTTTTGGTGACAGAGCTTCTACAGTGCAACAGAATTACAGAGACAGGACAAAAATCAGATATTATATATATTTTAAAAATAAAAGTAATAGTGAATGCAAATATACAAACTGCCAAGTGTTTGTACAGGAATATTACTATATACAACGTTATATGGCAGCTATTATGTGCAAATTGGCATGTAAAATATGTTGTTAAATAAGTGTTTGTGTGTATAAAAAGTGTGTAGCAAGTAGTGATGTTTGTTTCATAATTACTATCATCAAGTGTAATAAAGATATGTGCTATAGGTGAATTGTCCGTAGTGTACGTGTGTGAATGAGAGTGTATGGGTGTTTCCCAGTGATGGGTTGCAGCTGGAAGGGCATCCGCTGTGTAAAACATATGCTGGATAAGTTGGCGGTTCATTCCACTGTGGCGACCCCAGATTAATAAAGGGACTAAGCTGAAAAGAAAATGAATAAATAAAGTGTGTGTGTGAATGTGAGTGTGTATCGGTGTTTCCCAGTACTGGGTTGTGGCTGGAAGGACATCCGCTGTGTGAAACATATGCTGGAATAGTTGGCGAGGACTGATAAATAAGGGACTAAGCTGAAGGAAAATGAATGAATAAATTATTATTATTATTATTATTATTATTATTAGCATTTTATAAATCTCAAATAAACGGACCTTGTTCAAAACAAATATAGCATGATTTTTCACACTGCACATTGTGTATATGCAATTATGTGATTTGTGTGCATGCTTTAATTCATATGTAATAATGAGTAGAGCAGCTAAATATTGTTGCATCTTCAATTCTCCATTCTGACAAGAAGACGTACGGCTGCTGTCACCTCAGAAATGTGCTGGTCATGTATTTCACTCCATCTCCGCCTTGTGTTTCCCGCCCTGGCCTTCACCTGCATTATGTGACAATGTTTTATAACGATAATTGCAAACTGTGTATAGGGAGCATAATTCATGGTACACTTTCACATCAAAAAAATGACTGGTTAATTCAGACCTCCCTGAACTTTACTGCTGTCAGGAGGCTTGACTGGGGAAGGAAGGAATGAATGATTGCTGGAGTTGGAGCAGCTATACTGGCAGAGCAGTCGATTTCTGTCAATGCCAGAGGAAACTTTAAATCTATGAAATAAAAACAAAGTCTGTTCACTGCAGTGTTAGGGAGTTTACTTTATAAAAGCAATTAAATATGAATTAAATCATTAAAACTGTATTTAAATTACTTTTTTAATTACTTTTTTATAAAAAGTAATGTAATTACTTGACTAAATACTACTTAAAGTGCCTATAAATTCCAACACATTAATTAATTTATTTAATTACTTGTTTATTTATTAATTTATTTATTTATTTATTGATTGATTTATTTACTTGTTTATTTATATATTTTTGAGTCAAACATGGCCTTCAGCTTTATTATAAATATTAGAGGAGTTTACTTATGGAGTTTACTTTATAAAAGCAATTAAATACGAATTAGATCATTAAAACTGTATTTAAATTACTTTTCTAATTACTTTGTCTGAAAATTGTTAAGTAATTTAGTTTCTTGACTCAATGCTATTAAAGTCCCTATAATTTCCAATGCATTCAGACTTTTTATTTATTTATTTATTTATGAACATGGCCTTCAGCTTTTTAAAAAAAAAAAATAGGGGAGTTTACTTAGTGAGTTTCCTTTATAAAAGCAATTCATTACGAGTTACATCATTAAAATTGTATTTAAATGACTTTTCTAATTACTTTGTCTGAAAAGTAATGTAATTAATTACTTGATAAGAATTTTAGTTATTTGACCCAATACTACTTAAAGTCCCTATGAAGTCCAGTGCATATAGATTATGTATGTATGTATGTATGTAAGTTTACTTAGGTCTGTCTGAGTTTTCAGCCATGCAAATTTGGCCTGTTGCAACTTATAATCAAGTGTGACTTATTGTCCAAAGTCCAAATATGGTCAATTGTGGTCAAATATCTTTAAGCATTGCCTTCATCAAAAGTAATGTAATTACTCGATAAGTAATTTAGTTATTTGACTCAATACTACTTAAAGTCCCTATAAATTCCAATGCATATAGATTATTTATTTATTTATTTATTTATTTATTCATTCATTCATTCATTCATTTATAAACATGGCCTTCAGCTTTATAAAAAAAAATGGGGGAGTTTACGGTCACACCTGCTGCTCGTTCTCCCACTCCCAGTCACCACTCTCAGTCACCATCCACCACGCACCACACCCGTAAACTCTCACCTGAATACTAATCACCATCACCTGCACCAATCACCAACCAGCATATAAACTCACCTTATTCATTCATTCAGTGGCTGGAATCAGACACGCATGGTCTACTCGTCTTCTCTCCTGTCTTCTCCTGCGCTCTTCCATTGATGTCCTCAATCTGTGAATGCCATCAGCATCGATATAAGGGAAGTGACTTTGTTTACGTGGGCAACTGAACTGTGTGTGTGTGTAAGATTGCTCACCCTCTTCGACACCATTCACCAACTTCACCTAATCACGATTGTGCCTATCACTTGAATAAACATCCTTGAAGTTTTACACCTCCTTGTCTTCCTTGTGTGACCGTGACAGGATTCCAGCCCAGCAAACTACCACGGCTATGGATGCTAACGCAGCTCAGACCGGAGCCGCTACGGATCCATTCTCCGGCATGGTAGACTCTCTGCAGCAAACCTTACCAGTCGCCCCGCCGAATGCAGGCGCAAACCCCTTCTTCCATGCGAGCACGCCCCTCGCTCGACCGATGAACTACTCTGGCGAGCCGGGCACCTGTAATGGGTTTTTGCTGCAATGTTCTCTCTATATAGAGGCTAACAATCACCTATTCCCGAATGAACTTTCAAAGGTCGCCTTCCTGATCTCCCTTCTTAATGGACGAGCACTCCAATGGGCGGATGCTCTCTGGAATGCCCGCAGTCCGGTGGTGGCCACCTATCAAACCTTCGCCGATCACTTCAAAGAGGTATTCGCAGTCTCCCTTACCCCGTTGTCCGTGCATGATGAACTACTCACTCTCCGCCAGGGTAACACCTCCATTCAGGAATACACGCTGCAGTTCAGAGCACTCGCCGCCAGTAGCGGCTGGAATCAGATGGCTCTCCTAGCAGCCTATCGCAGAGGTTTAAAACCCAGCACTCGCGAGCATATGGCAATCTATGAGGACAACGCTAACCTGGAAATCTTCATCAAGAAAGCCATCCATATTTCACAACACCTCTCAGCCTGTACCATTTCACCACGTGCGGACTATGTTTCCGTTCCCAACACTCTTTCACCACCACCAGAGAAGGACGAACCCATGATTACCGATTCCTATCGTCTCACAATGTCTGAACGACAACGTCGCATCAGGAACAAACTTTGTTTGTACTGTGGAGAAGCGTCTCATCTCATCTCCTGTCCAGTTTGTCCACCTCGCCTAATGGTGAGTAAAACCACTTTAACTCCTACTGTTTCGCACATTCCTCATCTTAAAGCACAACTAATTATCGATTCAATCTCTTACCCCATACATGTGCTGGTGGATTCTGGAGCTGCTGGAAACTTAATCTCATCTCACTTCCTTTCCAAACATAACATCCCCTCCGTGAGTAGCGAAACCTTCTTCCAAATCATCACCATACAGAACTCACCATTAGGCGATGGTAAAATATCCCGGAGGACTCAGGAAGTCACCATTCTCTCACCACTGAATCACCGCGAAACACTAATTCTGTTGGTACTACCCCATGCGAAAGTGAATGTCATTCTTGGCAGACCCTGGCTGGCACAACACCAACCCACGATAGAATGGAGCACTGGAGAAATCCTAGAATGGAGCTCTTCATGCAAACACAATGGTCATCTTGCTCCCTCTGCTGGTCATGATCCAGATCTCAGTTCCCTAGAAATTCACACCACCACCTTAGGAAACAATGATAATCCCACATCATTTGACATCCCGGCCATCTACTCTCCATTCCTTGATGTATTCAGCAAACAGTGAGCCACCCAGTTACCTCCACATCGGTCCTAGGATTGTAATATCGAACTGTTACCCGATGCAAAACTCCCCCATGGAAGAATCTACCCTCTCTCTCGTCCTGAACACATCACTATGGAGAACTACATTCAAGAGGCACTCCATCAGGGATTCATTAGACCTTCCACATCTCCAGCAGCATCTAGCTTCTTCTTTGTGGGGAAAAAAGATGGAAGTCTACGACCTTGTATTGATTATAGAGTTCTCAACGATGCAACTGTCAAGTTCGCCTACCCACTACCACTCATTCCAGCGGCTCTCGAAGAGCTTAGAGAAGCAAAAATCTTCAGCAAATTGGACCTCCGAAGCGCCTTCAACTTGATACGAATCCGAGAGGGTGACGAGTGGAAAACTGCCTTCATCACCCCCACTGGTCACTATGAGTACCAAGTGATGCCCTATGGTTTAGCGAACAGTCTATCTATCTTCATGAACGAGATCCTCAGAGATTTCCTTCACCAATTTGTCATTGTATACATAGATGACATACTCATATACTCTTGTAACCCTTCCGAACATCATCTCCACGTACAAAAGGTTCTCCAACATCTCCGAAAACATCAACTCTTCCTCAAAGCAGAAAAATGTGAGTTTCACAAAGCTTCTATTTCCTTCCTGGTATACGTAATCTCTGCCAACGAGGTCAGCATAGAAACCTGTAAGATTAATGCAGTGTCTAATTGGGAGGAACCAAAGACCGTTAAGGAGCTGCAACGATTCCTTGGCTTTGCCAACTTCTATCGACGCTTCATACGCGGTTACAGTCTCCTCTCAGGCCCCCTAACATCACTCCTGAAAGGCGGACGGCGAGTGCTATCCTGGAGTGACGAAGCTCGTCAAGCCTTCAAATCGCTCAAACACAAGTTCACCACAGCACCTATTCTCAAGCATCCCAATCCAACACAGGCCTTCACCGTCGAGGTGGATGCTGCCGACACCGGAGTCGGTGTCATCTTGTCCCAGTGGTCTGGTGAACCCCGAGCTCTCCATCCTTGTGCATACTATTCTCGGAAGTTATCTCCAGCCGAACAGAACTATGGAATCGGTGACCGAGAATTACTTGCAATCAAGCTTGCCCTCGAAGAGTGGCGTCACTGGCTCGAGGGAGCCCAGTTCCCCTTCACCGTAGTCACCGATCACAAAAACCTCCAATACCTCCGCAGTGCCAAACGTCTCAACGCACGTCAAGCCTGATGGTCCCTATTCTTTGCACGGTCTGTGCCATCGTCTGTGCCATCGTCACTACTCCTCATCGTCTGCCAGAAGGAAAATTGCAACCTCTGCCCATTCCCCGCCGACCTTGGACCCATATTGGAGTAGACTTTGCCACTGACCTTCCTTCATCACACGGTTACACGACTATACTAGTCGTCGTCGACCGCTTTTCTAAAGCTTGCAAATTGATCCCTCTGAAAGGGCTCCCCACGGCTCTCGAAACAGCTGAAGCCCTCTTTAACCATGTCTTCCGCAACTTTGGGCTCCCCGAAGACATTGTATTTGACCGGGGACCGCAGTTTATTTCCAGGGTCTGGCGGGCGTTTTTCCAGCTCTTGGGCACCACCATCAGTCTGTCTTCCGGTTATCACCCTCAAACCAATGGCCAGACCAGGACACATGGAGCCAGTATCTACCGTGGGCTGAGTATGCTCAAAATTCCCTTCGTCAATTTGCTACCGGACTAACCCCCTTTCAATGTGTCCTAGGTTATCAACCATCCCTGTTTCCATGGACTGGCGAAACCTCCGAAGTGCCCGCGGTAGATCACTGGTTCCGAGAGAGTGAGAGGGTATGGGACTCAGCTCATAACCATCTACAGCAGGCAGTACGGAGGTACACTGACGCCGCCAATCGTCGCAGGTTACCTAATCCTGTATACCATCCAGGTGATAAAGTGTGGCTCTCCACCAGAGACATCCGCCTCCGTCTGCCCTGCCGTAAGCTGAGTCCCCGCTACATAGGACCATTCACCATCCAATCCCAAATCAACCCAGTCACCTACCGTCTCAACTTACCTCCTTCCTATCGGATCTCCCCTTCATTTCATGTTTCCTTGTTCAAACCTTACACTGACCCAGTTCTCCCTCCTTCCACAGAACCTGAACCGCTTCTCCCTCCAGAACAAACCGAAGTCCTTGGGGACACCATCTACCGAGTCCAGGAAGTTCTCGACTCCCAGCGGCGGAACGGCCAACTTCAGTACCTCCTGGACTGGGAAGGATTCGGACCCGAAGAAAGATCATGGACACCCCGTAACGACATTTTAGATCCGACCCTCCTTGAGGAATTCCACCGCCGACACCCAGATCGCCCAGCTCCCCGAGGTCGAGGCCGTCCCCGCCGCCGGTCCAGGGTGCCTGGAGTCACCCGTGGAGGGGGGGGTACTGTCACACCTGCTGCTCATTCTCCCACTCCCAGTCACCACTCTCAGTCACCATCCACCACGCACCACACCTGTAAACTCTCACCTGAATACTAATCACCATCACCTGCACCCGCAATCACCAACCAGCATATAAACTCACCTTATTCATTCATTCAGTGGCTGGAATCAGACACGCATGGTCTACTCGTCTTCTCTCCTGTCTTCTCCTGCGCTCTTCCATGGATGTCCTCAACCTGTGAATGCCATCAGCATCGATATAAGGGAAGTGACTTTGTTTACGTGGGCAATAGCCTCTGAACTGAACTGAACTTTGTGTGCGTGTGAGATTGCTCACCCTCTTCGACACCATTCACCAACTTCACCTAATCACGATTGTGCCTATCACTTGAATAAACACCCATGAAGTTTTACACCTCCTTGTCTTCCTTGTGTGACCGTGACATTTACGTTATAAAAGCAATTCATTACGAGTTACATCATTAAAATTGTATTTAAATGACTTTTATAATTACTCTGTCTGAAAAGTAATGTAATTACTCGATAAGTAATTTAATTACTTGACTCAATACTACTTAAAGTGTCTATTAATTCAATACTAATTCAATGGATATAGAAGTTAAACTGTACTTTTGAGTCAAACATGGCCTTTAGCTTTATTTAAAAAAATTTAAATTAAATAAAATAATAAAAGGGAAAGTTAAACACATTAAAACATTAAACATTTCTAAGTGACGACACCTTATTTCATACATATATAGAGTCTATTATTACTTAATTCATTGTTTCTTAAATGCAATTGTTGAACAAATTATTTAGTTGAAAAATATATATTATGAAACTTATATGAATACACGCGCACACACACACACACACACACACACACACACACACACACACACACACACACACACACACAAAATCATGCTTTTAGCACATCAGCAATAATGGTGTTTAATAATGGTTACTGCTGTAAACAGAGCAGCTGCACTTAATACTAAGTATTTAAAAAAAGAAAAAACAAAAATCCACGTAGTGTTAAATAGTACCATGTCTTTTCTAAAGACAGTGGCTTCCATACAAATCATCCAAATAATCCACATATTCAAAAAGATAAAGTCAACAGATGCTGAATGAAGCCCATGTACAACACATTAAGTGTAGATGTTTACTCTGGCTTTAGATTCAGGCTTTATTTCACATATGAGATTAACAAACAGTATCCTGCTTCTTTTTCTGACTTATTGAAGCATCTGTGATCACCAAAAATAATGCATGATTTCATAATGAAAATCGACCAAACTACATATTTACTCGTACACTCTTTATAACGTTGAAAAAATATATATATCACAGAATGTATGAAATACACTCACTGGCCACTATATTAGGTACACCTTACTAGTACCGGGTTGGTACCAAGTGTGCCAAGAAAATATCCCCCCACACCATTACACCACCACCATCAGCCTGAACCGTTGATACAAGACAGGATGGATCCATGCTTTCATGTTGTTGATGCCAAATTCTGACCCTACCATCCGAATGTCGCAGCAGAAATCGAGACTCATCAGACCAGGCAACGTTTCTCCAATCTTCTATTGTCCAGTTTTGGTGAGCCTTTGTGAATTGTAGCCTCAGTTTCCTGTTCTTAGCTGACAGGAGGGGCATCCGGTGTGGTCTTCTGCTGCTGTTGCCCATCCGCCTCAAGGTTGGACGTGTTGTGCATTCAGAGATGCTCTTCTGCAGACCTCGGTTGTAACGAGTGCTTATTTGAGTTACTGTTGCCTTTGTATCAGCTCGAACCAGTCTGGACATTCTCCTCTGACATCAACAAGGCATTTTCGCCCACAGATCTGCTGCTCACTGGATATTTTCTCTGTTTCAGACCATTCTCTGTAAACCCTAGAGATGGTTGTGCGTGAAAATCCCAGTAGATCAGCAGTTTCTGAAATACTCAGACCAGCCCGTCTGGCACCAACAACCATGCCTTTCTTCCCCATTCTGATGCTCGGTTTGAACTGCAGCAGATCGTCTCGACCATGTCTACATGCCTAAATACATTGAGTTGCTGCCATGTGATTGGCTGGTTAGAAATTTGCATAAACGAGCAGTTGGACAGGTGTACCTAATAAAGTGACCGATGAGTGTATATGAAGGTCAATATTGTTTTCCAGTGTGGTAAAAAAGTATATGAAATCAATGAACCCTATTAGGAAAGCATATAAAATTACCACTTAAACACGACTTTCTTCCATGATGTTGAAGTTTGACTTCCTTGATTAAATCATGTGAATCCAACACCCTTTTTGTATTGTTCTTCACACTAAGATGAACTAAAACAACTTTCCAGTGGCATTTTAACAGTGCAAGAATATATCTTTCAGTTAAATCTCTACAAGACTACCCACCTTAGCCAAAAATATTCATAAGTAGTCCGTTAAAAAAAAGTGTCTCATATTACTCAGAGCACTGTCTGCACTCGAGCACAAATGTTTTTAACGTATAAATCCGATGAGATTTGTAAACAAAATCAATATGCGTCATGCGAGTAGGCGGATGTGCGAGTAAACACTGTGCTCAACTTCCAGAAAATACCAAAGTGCAAAGTTTAATGAAGTAAAATATATATATTTTTGAATGTGTTGAAGAGTTGTGTGAATTTCACATTGCTTTTGCAGATATTTGTGTTTTAGTGTGGATGTGAGAGGAAACACTGATACACGTATACTGTATTTCTAAACATAATAGTAGATTATTGAATTCTGAGACAGATAGAGAAGTGAATTATTTGACGGCTCATCCCACTAGCTTTGTTTCTATTTGCTCTTCGTAATCAATGTGAACCCGTGTTCCCTGACATTCACGTGGCATTTGTTTTTCACACTATGATCTTCAGAAATTTATTGGGGATTTTGTTCAGTTTCCTGATATCACAGTAGCCATTCATGCTTAAACTAACAAACTAGTCGCTGTAGTTAAATTACTTTTCTTTTCTGCTGAAAAAAGTAAAGAAGGGATTACTTTGAATTGTTCATTAATTTAATTAGTTACCTAATTGCCCAATTCCACTGAGTGGTACGGTAGGGGTTACCTTTATCAGGCTTGTGTTTCCACTGACAAAAGGGTACCAAGTGGGCATGGTGTACGACAAAGTTTCAGTCGACGTCATTCTCGCTCAAGGAAATGTTAAAGTAAAGCTGTACGGGTCGTTCACATATAATATGAGAAGCACTTCTCACAAAACAGATGCTTTAAACACATAAATACTTGTGTATAAATGTTCATTACTAACCTTTCTATGAACAGGATTTGATTATAACTGCAGATCAATGGTAGTGCGAAACGTCTGTAACGTCTGCAATTATATAAAATAAAGAAATAAATGCAAGATTTATGAACACATACAGACCCTTACAGTCTCCGATATGATACCAATTACAGAAAAACTACACACAACATACAGCCCACAGTCAGTGCAAACCTCTCATCTGTGTCTTTAATCTCCACCAGCACATGTAACCTCTGTTAGAGAGTAATTCCGTCATTCCGAGTTTATAATAGTCCATAAGGTGATGACAATAGTTAAACAAGGCAGTTTGCTCATGTTTTAGGTTGCTGAAACAATCATTTGCTCCTTTGTTTTTTCGCGCTTCACTCTCGCGTTTGTCCGTTTCTGAAAGGATCGGGTGTCAGAAGCACTTCAATAATCACACGCACTCGCTCTCGAGAAAGCGAAACCGCTCGTCCTTTAGACGGCCTTGTAAACAACAACAGGGCACAAGGTAGATTCTGCTCTTCTTCTTGGCTTTGTGGCTGTTCAGCAAGATGACGACAAGGTTTGTTTGAGCTCGGGTGGACCATGGCTCGTTATTATATGTATATATTATTACGGTGTAATGTCTCGGCTGTGTATTAAAAAATGGCGCTTCCTTTGTTTTCATTCTCATGGCTTGTGCATGCGCTAGTGACGTATCTCTGTAAACCAATAGCGTTCAGCTGCGCGTCTTGCTCCACCTTTTGGTATCCTTTTGTTGTGCTAGATACCCTTTTGAAAGGGTACCCAAAAAGTGGTACAGTGCGGTTTGCTTTTTGGTATCTTTTGACAGTGGAAACGGCCATAAAAAGCGTACCGAACTGTACTGTACCACTCAGTGGAAACGGGCCATAAAATGTACTTGCTTTAAAGCACAGGTGTCAAACCCAGTTCCTGAAGGGCCGCAACTCTGCACAGTTTAGTTCAAACCCTGCTTCAACACACTTACCTGTATTTCAAACAAGCCTGAAGGACTCAATTAGTTTGATCAGGTGTGTTTAATTAGGGGTGAAACTAAACTGTGCAGAGCTGCGGCTCTCCAGGAACTGGCTTTGACTCCTGTGATTTAAAGGGATAGTTCACCCTAAAATGAAAATTGACTCACTATTTACTCACACTCATTTTAATTATGAACAGGGGTAGGGGAGAGAAAATACGGTTTATATGGTAGAAACATCATTATATCTATGAGAGTGCCCATCAGGATATATGAACAAGTCTGTGTGTGTGTGTGTGTGTGTGTGTGTGTGTGTGTGTGTGTGTGTGTGTGTGTGTGTGTGTGTGTGTGTGTGTGTGCGTGTGTGTGTGCATGTCTGCGTGTGTGTGTGTGTGCGCATTTATGTGCATGTGCATTTGTGTGTTTGTGTGTGTGTAATAGAGAAATAAAAATAAACTGCGCTCACACCACTGTGTCCAGTACACATTTATCTGGCAGTGAAAGTGATTTAGGCTGATGTAGGATCAGTGCTGGAACATTGTTATCAGTTTGTCAGGCTGCATATCAGCACTGTAACAAACTAAATGCAGCAGCGCCACTGACTCTCAGCACTGTGACAGCAGCTCGATTGTTTTAAAAATGAAGTCGGTTTTCCTGACCAGCGGCAGGCTTTGTAACCTGAGGTGTTATTTGGATTTTCAGAAGGGACGCATTTGTTATTTTGCATTAACTACATGTAACTACTAAAACAAGTGGCTTTATTCTGGATGTATTCTTGGATGTTTGAAGGACGGAGTGACTCATGTATATGTTAGACATGCATTTGTGTGAATATAGAGTGATTGTGGCTCTAAAAACACCAGGGATGATAAATATAACAATGTATAAATGTAGAGTCCACATTATAGTAAATGGCACAGAGAACCATATTGTCTGAAAATTCAGTGTTTCTTTTCCATCTGATGAATAAAATACAAATGCTTGAACATTTAAAGACAGCAACGCTGTAATGTCCTTTTAATAAACACTACAGATCATAATTGTGCATTGGTATTAACATAACACGATGTTCATTGGTTATCTTTATAGTTATATAAACCCACATAAAAATAATAATAATACTAATTTATATCAATTATAAAAATTTATATTAAATACTATATTATTTTACTGTAGATTTTATATTTACAACTTTTTGTTAATAGATGCTTTAGCTGAGTGTAGTATTAAATACAGTGAACTGATAAACTGCACGGTGGCTCAGTGGTTAGCACTGTGGCCTCACAGCAAGAAGGTTGCTGGTTCGAGTCCCGACTGGGTCAGCTGGCATTTCTGTGTGGAGTTTGCATGTTCTCCCAGTGTTGACGTGGGTTTCCTCTGGTTGCTCCGGGTGCTTCCCCCACAAGTCCAAAGACATGCGCTGTAGGTGAATTGAATGAACTAAATTGGCCGTAGTGTATGAGTGTGTGTGTGAATGTGAGAGTGTATGTGTGTTTCTCAGTACTGGGTTGCGGCTGGAAGGGCATCCACTGTGTTAAACATATGCTGAATAAGTTGGCGGTTCATTCCGCTGTGGCGACCCCTGATGAATAAAGGGACTAAGCCGAAGGAAAATGAATTATTTATTATATTAACTGTATCGTGATGTTTTATTCATTTTTATACTTTATATATGCAAGCTTTTCACTGTAAGATTAATAACTAAATTGTGTATGTACTAAATAAAACATGTCTTATATAAGCCTTATAAGACTACATTTTTGATGCAAACTTTTTTTCTTTCTTTCATTTTCTGACAACTGAATTGATCCCTTAATTACATTTAGTCATTTAGCAGACGCTTTTGTCCAAAGCCACAATTATATAAATCTGTTATATAAATTATATTTGTTTTTCATGCTTTTACTTGCTATGTTTAAATGTGCAGTTCTCAGAAGTTATAAGTTATAATATAAAGGTATATATAAGAAGTTCTCAGGACTGAAGAAATATATGTAAATATAAGGTTTTCATTTGTCCAGACCTTAAATATTAGAGAAAAATATGTATATAAGTATAAATGTTAAATATTTAAAGACTGAAAACCTTGAATATTTCATTGACCACTGAACATTTTATGAAAATCATTAATTCCTTCGGCTTAGTCCCTTTACTCACCAGGGGGTTGCCACAGCGGAATGAACCGCCAACTTATCCAGCATATGTTTTACACAGCGGATGCCCTTCCAGCTGTAACCCAGTACTGGGAAACACCCATGCATTCTCACATTCACACTCATACACTACGGACAATTTACTTTATTCAATTCCCCTATAGCGCATGTGTTTGGACTGTGGATAAGCAAGGTTTTAAGTATTTATTTTAACTATATATATTTATATTTTTCTCTAATATTTAAGGTCTGGACAAATGAAAATCTTGTATTTACATATATTTCTTCAGTCCTGAGAACTTCTTATATATACTTTTTTGCAGCTGGAAGGGCATCCGCTGCCTAAAACATATGCTGGATAAGTTGGCGGTTCATTCCGCTGTGGCGACCCTGTGAAATAAAGGGACTATGCCAAAGGAAAATGAATGAATGAATAATAAAGACATTATCATAATAGACAATAGGCAGGTAATAAATAGTGAGAATTGGTCCTTATACTAAAGTGTTTCTGCTAATATCTACAGCAGCTACACTTTTAAACTTGACTTTAGCTGGACTATTTTAAAAGGAACAGTGTTGAATTACAGTTTGGGAGTATCTGCTGTATATTAACACTGTCATGTGGATTCGATCTATATGAGGGTTCATGTCAAGTTTGACTGTACAGAATCGATGCAGCGGCTCATAAAAGCCAATGAGGAAATGAATGGGCTCAAATCTGCTGAGTGCGTCAAAGCCTTCATTAAAATGAGCTGTTGCCGCTCTTAATTAAAAGTGACGTTTGGTAATTTGGGAACATGATGGTGCCGTGAACCTGGCTCTTGTTTAATGGCGGTCTGGTGGATTAAACCTCCTGACTGATCCCTGTCCTGCTGTATCTCTCTCAGTGAACAGCATGCTAGGAAAATCCTTACAGTCGAGCAGCAGAAATGAAGAAAAAGAGGGGAAAAAAATAAGAGGAATTTCAGTTGTATTGATTTTGTCTCCTCTATAATAATGTCCTTCCTGGGGGCATTAAATCACTCTGATTGTTAGACTGTATATTTTATGAAGGGCACAAAGGCCCATCATGGCAGTGTGTGCACGTCAGAGTAGTTCAGGATATCTGTGATTTCTCAGGTCGTCCCGAGTCTCCAGTTCTGCAGACCTTTGAATATGAAGGAGAGATTTCACTCAAGTCCTCATACACACTCGTAAAAATAGGAGCTCTTTGTTTCATGAAGAACCTCTAATGCAGAACATTTCAGCCTGCATGGAAAAAATTATTATAATAAATGCTACACTGTAAAAAATATCTGTAAATTAGCAGTTTTCTGTATTTTGTGGGTGGAGCATGGTGGCTCACAGCAAGAAGGTCGCTGGTTCGAGTCTCGGCTGGGTCAGTTGGCATTTCTGTGTGGAGTTTGCATGTTCTCCCTGTGCTCCCTGTGTTTCCTCCGGGTGCTCTGGTTTCCCCCACAGTCCAAACATGCGCTATAGGTGAATTGGGTAAACTAAATTGGCCGTAATGTATGAGTGTGTGTGTGAATGAGTGTGTATGGGTATTTCCCAGTACTGGAAGGGCATCCACTGTGTAAAACATATGCCGGAATAGTTGGCGGTTCATTCCGCTGTGGCAACCCCTGATAAATAAGGGACTAAGCCGAAGGAAAATTAATGAATGAATGAATGTATTTTGTGATTGATGTTTTTATTTTTACTTTTCAATTGCATTATGAGACTTTAATCTTTCTTCCAATAACTTTTAACCTTAAAACATAAAAAAAGTGACTTTTATGAACATATTTAACAGTGTAAAGTTGGTGTTGGTGTTGTATATTACGCTACAAACACCTGGTAATAAACTGCCAGTACATTTTCTGTTATTTTACAGACTTATTTCTCTAGATATATTATTTCTTAAACATTATATTATTTAAAACTACTAAAATGTCAATAAAAGTATATATAAATAATACATATAAAATATATATAAATTAAATATATAATAAAATATATATATATAAAGAAAACATCTCATGCAGCTAATTGAATCATATTATTTAAATAAAACAAAGGCTCGCTTTATTAAAGTTCATTTCTTTGCTTTCCACTGATGTAATTCTCTAAAATGTCAAGTTTATTTGATTAAACTACAGTATTTACGGTGAATGTGAACAATTTAAGTACTAAAATATGATTTCTACTGAAACTGTAGATCCCAGCATGCGTTTTATCGCAGTATAAAGAAAGTTCAAACTGTAAAATGAGAAAAGTGGGAGATTTAATTGTATTTAATAGTTCAGTTATGTTGGAATTATTAGCATTTAAATCACACTGGGTTTCCACTGTGCAGAAGAAGAGCTTTTACTTTAGCTGTGGTCTGCTGGAACTGCTAATTCAATGATATTTACTTTATATTTCAATGATAGTTTTTAGCTCACTAATATGTGGATTTCAGAGATGCAACAAACAAGAGTTTTCATTCATTCATTCATTTTCTTTTCGGCTTAGTCCCTTTATTAATCTGGGGTCACCACAGCGGGATGAACCGCCAACTTATCCAGTATATATGTTTTACGCAGCGGATGCCCTTCCAGCCGCAACCCATCACTGGGAAACATCCATACACACTCATTTACACACATACACTATGGACAATTTTAGCTTACCCAATTCCCCTATAGCGCATGTCTTTGGACTTGTGGGGGAAACCGGAGCACCCGCAGGAAACCCACGCGAACACGGGGAGAACATGCAAACTCCACACAGAAATGCCAACTGACCCAGCCGAGGCTCGAACCAGCGACCTTCTTGCTGTGAGGCGAACGTGCTACCCACTGCGCCACCGCGTCACCCCCCAAACAAGAGTTTTCATGGCCAAAATTGTATTTATTTTACAAGAAAGTTGGACAATTTATTTTCATTTTCAAAAACAAAATGGGTACATTAGCAAGTTGTTTAATTGCTTAAACACACACACACACACACACACACACACACACACACACACACACACACACGCAAACAAGCAAAAACACACTGGTTTGTTTTTGTGATTTGTTGGGACACTCCATAGGTTTCCATTGTTTTTATGCTGTACAAACTGTATTTTCAATAGCCCTTCCCCAATCCTACAACCCTAACCCAACCTTTCCTTACAAGAAACAGTTTGCAGCTTTCATTTAAAAAAAAATAAAAAAATAAATAAAAAACTTTGAGAAATGGGTGCATCAGCAATGTCCTCATAATTCACCATATCCTCTAATACCTGTGTAATACCCCTGATATCATACACATTTGTGTCCTGATATGTCACACACACACACACACGCACACGCACACACACACACACACACACACACACACACACACACACACACACACACACACACACACAAAGCAAATGCACAGGTTTGTTTTTGTGATTTGTTGGGACATTCCATTATTTTTTGCTGTACAAACTGTATTTTCTATTGTCCTTCTCCAACCCTCCACCTAACCCAACCTTCCCTTACAAGAAACTGAGGACATTTGTGTCCTGATATGTCACAAAACACATGCGTGCGCGCGCACACACACACACACGCACGCACGCACGCACGCACGCATACATACATACAGGTTTGTTTTTGTGATTTGTGGGGACACTCCAAAGGTTTCCATTGTTTTTATGCTGTACAAACTGTATTTTCGATTGCGCTTCCCCAACCCTAACTCAACCTTCCCTTACAAGACTTTTTGCAGATTTTAATTTCTGAAAAAAAAAAAAAAAA
>CAIGQV010016735.1:2531054-2541912 GCA_903798115.1 Danio jaintianensis
TAGTACAAAATGCAGCTGCCAGAGTTCTTACCAGGTCTAGAAAATATGATCATATCACCCCAATTTTATCTTCCTTACACTGGCTGCCTGTTAAGTTCCGTATTGATTATAAAATATTGCTTCTTACCTATAAAGCTTTAAATAATCTAGCACCTGTTTATCTAACCAACCTTCTGTCTCGCTACAATCCAACCCGCTCTTTAAGATCTCAAAACTCAGGGCTGCTGGTAGTACCTAGACTAGCAAAGTCGAGTAAAGGTGGTCGAGCCTTTTCATTTATGGCTCCTAAACTCTGGAATAGCCTTCCTGATAATGTCCGAGGCTCAGACACACTCTCTCAGTTCAAAACTAGATTAAAGACCTATCTTTTTAGTAAAGCATACACTCAATGCATCGCATAACGGTATGATGCATGAATGTGCTCCACGCAGGTGAGCTGGCTCGACATCACCTGTAGGACACACTCCTCAATACACCAGACATTGTGTTAGAAACTCTCATATGCTGTACATGTTTGTTTCTATGTTTGTTTATTTAACTGCTATTTTCATCTATAACACTCCATTTTTGCATCTCGTTTAAATACACTATGAACAGCAGCTACGCTAATTATTTTCTTTATTCTCTACTTCCACCTGGGGATACTCATTCCGAGGTCCCTAGAGACTATGCAGCACCATTGATGCGATCCAAGACCTGTGAAGAGATGATCCCAAGGTATCCATAATCCTGGACCAGGTCGTATCCCGAGCTGATGCTGTGGTCGTCATGGAGAAATGGAGTGCATGAGACTGATTCCTGAATGACCACTGTGATAAACGAGTCCTCACATTGATCCTGCGGGCCAACCTGACCGCCTGCCGGTGCCCTACTCACACCTGCAGCTTCTCCACGATGGACGTCCAGCTTCTTCAGCCTCCAGCGCCTAGACTGCAGCTCTGAACAGGAAGTTTGGCCAGATGAATAATGGTCGTGCCTAACAGAGCCTAGTTTCTCTCGAGGTTTTTTTTCCCTTCACTTCGTCAACTGGTGAAGTTTTTTTTCCTCGCCACTGTCGCCACTGGCTTCCTCGGATCGGGACTTGTGGAGCTGTGCTTCGGTGGATTTGCTCTACAGTGTTTGAACTTTCAGCAGTGAAATTTAGACCACACTAAACTAAACTAAACTGAACTTCAACTCTGAAATCTGGACTTTACTAGAACTATGTTAAGCTGCTTTGACACAATCTACAATGTGAAAAGCGCTATATAAATAAACATGAATTGACACAGACAGACAGACAGACAGACAGACAGACAGACAGACACACACACACACACACACACACACACACACACACACACACACACATACAGACACACGCAGACACACACAGTCAGACAGACAGACACACACAGAGAAAGTAAACACACAAATAGAATATCAACTAGCACAGGTCCACCAGGATCTTACTACTTATTCTTCACATTATTATGCAGTACATTCCCTTTCCGGAAAAATCAATCAATCAATCAATCAATCAATCAATCAATCAATCAATCAATCAATCAATCAATCAATCAATCAATCAATCAATCTCTCTATATATAGATGTGAAATGTCATTGGAGTGGATGGAGCAGTTGTCAGTCATGGCTAATTATGCAGCGACGGCTCGTCTTTAATTCCCTCACTTCAGGTCATCATTATCTTGTCTGCATGGAGTGATTTGGTCTTGAGCTGGAGGTTTTCTCTGTAAATGCAGTCGGTCTCAGCGGTGAACTCGTACTCAGTGTGTCCAGTCCTCACCGTAGTACACTTCCTATGTGCAGAAGTGTAATGTCTAGAGAGAAAGGTCAAGCGCAGACGATATGAGTAATGTGAGAGAAACGGGGGCTCCGGATCTCAAAATCTCCACGCTGAGGAAAAGGTGCATGACGTGGCTTTACACACTATACTTTCCCCAGCAGAAAT
Source organism: Danio jaintianensis (assembly GCA_903798115.1). NCBI lineage: Eukaryota > Metazoa > Chordata > Actinopteri > Cypriniformes > Danionidae > Danio > Danio jaintianensis. The sequence continues at coordinate 2,533,007 of CAIGQV010016735.1, forward strand.
ATCAGAAATGCTTCATTAGAGAAGCCGTGCAATGTTGTTACTAGATTAATTTAATAGATGGTCAAAAAATGAGGTTAAAGACTAAATTATTAGTCCTGCTGTGAAATTTTAATTCAAATATTTCCCAAGTGATGTTTAACAAAAGGAAAAAAAAAATCACTATTTATTATATTTTTCCACTGGAGAAAGTCTTTAGTTTATTTTGGCTGAAATGACAAAACATTATTGGTAGTATCAGCCCCCTCAGGAGCAAACCACTGTTGTCCTATGACTTGCTTAATTACCCTAATTAACCTAGTTAAGCCTTAAATGTCACTTTAAGCTGAATACTAGCATCTTGCAAAATAACTAGTCAAATATGATGAATAAATTAGTTAATAAATCTACTAAAAAGGTGTTGAAAAAAAGTCTTTGTGCAACATCACTTGGGATATAAGCTGTTTGACTAGTTTTGTCTTCAATTATAGCAGTACTGAATGAGATATAAGCCTAATATTTCACTTACCTGACTGGAAAGAATAAGAATAAACATGAGTCTGACAAAGATTGTTGTCTGGAAATCCTGCTTCAGTTTGGCCACAAACACCTTCAGTTTTCCCCTCATTTCAGCTTGATCTGTAATAACTTTTGGTATTCTACAGTAAGGGCTGCACGGTGGCACAGTGGGTAGCACGTTCACCTCACAGCAAGAAGGTCGCTGGTTGGAGCTTCGGCTGGGTCAGTTGGCGTTTGCATGTTCTCCCCGTGTTGGCGTGGGTTTCCTCCGGGTGCTCCGGTTTCCCCCACAAGTCCAAAAACATGTGGTATAGGTGAATTGGCTAGGCTAAATTGTCTGTAGTGTATGTGTTGAATGAGTGTATGGATGTTTCCCAGTGATGGGTTGCAGCTGGAAGGGCATCCGCTGCGTGAAACATATGCTTGATAAGTTGGCGGTTCATTCTGCTGTGGCGACCCCAAATTAATAAAGGGACTAAGCCAAAAAGAAAATGAATGAATGAATGAATTCTATAGTACTTAAAATGTAAAGCCCAGTTTGGTTCATATCAGCGTCATTGTTTCAGATTGGCCACAAATATCTTCCTCAGCTTTTTCCACCCTCACTTCTGCTTGATCTGTAATAACTTTTGGTGGTCTATAGTACTCAAAATGTGCTTTCTTCCTGGTCCGACTGATTAGCAACAGCCCCAAAACATGTTATAATCTGATAATCAGTAATATGCATTTCATTCTGATCAGCGGCATTGTTTCAGATTGGCCACAAACACCTTCCTCAGTTTTTTCTCCTCACATCTGCTTGATCTGTTATAACATATTTTGGTGGTCTATAGTAGGGTCTATAGTAGGCAACTCAATTTTTTTTTTTAGGTCCGACCGATTAGTACAGCCTAATCATGATAATATCTGATAATCTGAAATATGCGAGTTTCATTCATAACAGCGGCATTGTTTGCATGGCGCTCTCCAATATAGAAGATTTACGACACGTCATGAAGACTTACTACACTGAAAAAAGCCATTAGTTTGCTTTACTTAAAAAAAGTGAGTACACCTATTGCTTTTAAAATGATTAGCTGACTACTTAAAGTGAGTAAACCCATTGCCTTAAGTAAATTATCCATTCATTTTCTTTTTGGCTTAATCCCTTTATTAATCTGGGGTCGCCACAGCGGAATGAACCGCCAACTTATCCAGCATATGTTTTACACAGCAGATGCCCTTCCAGCTGCAACCCATCACTGGGAAACACCCATACACTCCCATTCACACACATACACTACAGACAATTTAGCTTTACCCAATTCACCTATACCGCATGTGTTTGGACTGTGGGGGAAACCGGAGCACCCGGAGGAAACGCACACGAACACGGAGAGAACATGCAAACTCCACACAGAAATGCCAACTAACCCAGCCGAGGCTCGAACCAGCGCTTAAGTAAATTAATTGTGCATAATTATAAAAATTAAATCAAGTCAACTTAACAGTTCCAAGTTACAACAGATGCAGTAAGTGTACATACAGTTGAAGTCAGAATTATTAGCCCCCCTGTATGTTTTCCCCCCACTTTGTTTAATGGAAAGAAAATGTTCTTAACACATTTCTAAACATAATAGTTTTAATAACTCATTTCTAATAACTGATTTCTTTTCTCTTTGCCATGATGACAGCACATAATATTTGACTAGATATTTTCAGATTAGTATTCAGCTTAAAGAGACATTTAAAGGCTTAACTAGGGTAATTAGGGTAAAGTTAGGGTAATTAGGCAAGTCATTGTATAACAGTGGTTTGTTCTGGAGACAATCCAAAACAAATATTGCTTAAGGGGGCGAATAATATTGACCTTAAAAAGGTTTTAAAAAATTAAAAACTGCTTTTTTTCTAGCCGAAATAAAACAAATAAGACTTTCTCCAGAAGAAAAAATATTATAGGAAATACTGTGAAAAATTCCTGAATCTGTTAAACATCATTTGGGAAATATTTGATAAATAAAATTCACTGGAGGGCGAATCATTGACTTCAACTGTACATTTTTATTACAGTGTATGAACTCTATACATGAACCGTGTCACTGAAATACGGATTTGTTTGCTAAACAAGACAGTATTGAACATGCATGTGGCATGACGGAAGATATACTCGAGACGTATGTGCAGGCACTTCAACAACACATTTGAATAATCGCTTTGAGAAACACTGGCAGGTCTCACAGTCACGTCAATTAAGATGAAATATTCTTCTGGAAGTATTTGATAACCTGCGACTAGCTGGATGTCTGACAGCATATTTTAAACAACGCCAAGAGAATGCAAATGGGCGTACTTAAAATAAAAAAAAAAAAAAAAGCCATAGGATTTTGATATAGACCACCTTCAGGTGCAATAACAGATGTCATTAATCAAAGATTCAACGTACTGTAAAAGCGTAGGCTTAATATATGCTGGAAATATGAGGTAGTTTCTCTACATTATAGCTGCAAGATCGTCTGAACGCTTTACTGAAGGAAATTAGAGCTCGCTTGAAGAACGTCCAAATGTTGTGAATCCACACTTATATAATAGATGATAAATGCGGCTTTAATAAATACACTCAAATATAAATATTCAGAATGCAATTTAAGTCATTTCAAAGCAGCTTCATAGAAAATGTTTCCTTACATTTATTAAAATATTAATCAGCATTTATGAAACGACAGATCAGTTTTACAGCATAGCATTACCAGCATCTACTAGCCTAGCTTTAAACGTTATTCACTGTTAATTCATGATTTTCACAAACATGAAATTAGGAAATATTAAAAGATCAATAAATGCTGTAAATGTACCATTCATTTAGTTTATAACATCTTACGAATGATCAGCGCAATCAAACGTTTGCTGATAATTATTGCATACAATGCATCACTACTTTTTAATACATCTAAGGATTGTATTCTATTATTATATAATTGAACTATATTAAATGTCATTATATATTACTAGCATTCATTCATTCATTCATTTTCCTTCGGCTTAGTTCCTTTATTCATCAGGGGTCGCCACAGCAGGATGAACCACCAATATTCCAGCATATGTTTATGCCAACACGAGGAGAACATCCAAACTCTACACAGAAACGCCAACTGACCCAGCTGGGACTCGAACCAGCAACCTTCATGCTTTGAGACCACAGTGCTAACCATTGAGCCACCGTGTTGCCGCATTCCTAGCATTATGTATATTTAAAAATACATATGTACATATAATTTTCTCTAAAATGGTTTGTGTATATTTATATGTACATTAATATGCAGTTTTAAATATACATAATGCTAATAATATATAATTCTAGTAATATATTAAATGATTTATTCTATATTATTATCATTATATATATATATATATATATATATATATATAAATAATTTAAAAATACATAATGTACATATAAATATACGCAAACCATTTTAGAGAAAATGATAATGTCCACACATTGAAATTATCTCTCAAAAACTTTGACTTTATTTTCAAAGCACAATATTCAGGTCAGTCAGGCATTCATCAGGCACAAAGTGTACATTTGCAGTAATATTTCAAGATTAATAAATACTTGGCTGTATTCAGGGTTTCTGCAGGTTTCAACAAGTTACATTTAAGAGGACTTTTAGACATTAAGACTTTAATGAATACAATTTTAGATTATACAGGGCTAAACGTTAAGGAATTTTAATTTATTTATTTTTTAAATATCCCAGTTGGGAGTTTGCATGTTCTCCCCGTGTTGACGTGGGTTTCCTCCAGGTGCTCCAGTTTCCCCCACAGTCTAAACACATCCGGTGATTTAGGCAAATTGGATGAACTAAATTGGCCGTAGTGTATGAGAATGTGAGAGTGTGTTGGTGTTTCCCAGTACTGGGTTGCAGCTGGAAGGGCATCCGCTGCGTAAAACATATGCTGGAATAGTTGGTGGTTCATTCCACATGGCGACCCCTGATAAATAAAGGGATTAAGCTGAAGGAAAATGAATGAAAACACCCATACACTCTCATTCACACACATACACTACGGCCAATTGAACACGCAAACTCCACACAGAAATGCCAACTGACCCAGCCGGGACTCGAACCAGCGACCTTCTTGCTGTGAAGCCACAGTGCTAACCACTAGGCCCCCATATCACCCCTCCAAGAATAACATCTTAATAATAATGTATCAAAAATGCCAAATACTTGCATATTTCTACACTTTAAAGGTCCCGTGAAATTAAAAGGTTTTTTTAGATGTTATATCAGTATGTTAGTCTTCAAGGATATCTATAAGCTAGTGTGCTCCAAAACAGTGACACAATTCACGTTTAGAAGATATAAAACTGATATAAACATGTAAAGCTTGTAGTTTGTCACTTCTGCCTAAATGGATCAACAGTTTTATTGAGTCACCTCATACTTCAGTTCCTCATCAAATCTTGACCAATCAAATGCTGCGCCTGACATGCTCCGCCCCCTTCAAGATGCTTCACATTTGCTTTTCATTTGATGCGCTTGAGCTCGACCACTCTCACTGGCAGAGCTGTGATCAAAACAAAACGCTATTGGCTGTTTTTTTTTTTTTTTTTTTTTAAATGGGGAGGAGCTACACTATACGCCCCACCCTCTCTTCATGTTGAGATTACGTCAAACATCGAATAAAAATTTCATTTCATCACATTTCAAAGCACTTCACGGGACCTTTAAGCTTTTTTCCCCTCTTGATTTCAAACCGACGTCTCTTCCAATGTGATACCAATGATGACACATGTTGGTGTTTCTATTATTTTTTTTATTTTTATTATTTTAACCAAGGCGGCGAATGTGTAAAACAAGCAATCAGCAGTGAACTCTCCAAGCATTACTGAACATCAACAGAAATAAACAACACTTTTACACTACAGTCATTCTAAGAGATAAAAGATACAGGAGAAAGACAAAAAACAAATCCCAAACCAGAACTAAATCCACAGGACACTCTGACATGCAATTAAGCTGCAAAATAAAAAACTATGAATTAAAAAATTAATCTGTCACTGAGCCCAGCACAGCAATTTTTATAAATGCAGCAGCAAGTACAAGTGTCTGTGCTGGGATCAGGCTGGAAGTGGCATACGGATGCTTCAGTCGTCATCACACATCCATGCGTGACAGAAATGTGCATGCATGGCTGGAACGGCACTCAAGAAGCAACACTTTACCACCCACTGCTCTGGCTAACGTCAAACACATTTCCCCTATTGACCAGTCAAATCTGCATTTCATCATCCTGCACATTCACAATCAAGAAGCAGAATTAAAGGGATAGTTCACCTAAAAATAAAGACATATTTACTCTCCTTCTCAAGTGGTTTCAAACATTTGAGTTTCTTTCTTCTGTTTAACACTAAAGAAGATATTTTGAAGAATGCTGAAAACCTGTAACCATTGACTTTCATAGTAGAAAAACAACTACTGTGGAAATCTATGGTTACAGGTTTCTGTCTTTCTTCTAAATATCTTTTTGCGTTTAACAAACCAGTCTGGAACAAAAGGGAGACAAATAATGACAAATGTCAGTTTTAAGTGAACTATCCCTTTAATATGAATGCACAATTAAAGGGATAGTTCACCCAAAAATAAACATTTACTCACCATTTACTCTCTTCCTCAGGTGGTTTCAAACATTTATAAATTTGTTTCTTCTGTTGAACCCAAAATAAGATAATTTGAAGAATACTGAAAACCTGTAACCATTGACTTTCATAGTAGGACTAACAAATACTGTGGAAGTCAGTGGTTGCAGGTTTTTAGCTTTCTTCAAAATATCTTCTTTTGTGCTTAACAAACAGGTCTGGAACAAGAGAGATAAAAATAATGACAAATTTTAATTTTGGGTGAACTATCCCCTAAATATGAATGCAGAATTAAAGGGATAGTTCAGCAAAAATAAACATTCACTCACCATTTACTCTTATCCTCAGGTGGTTTCAAAACATTACAGCTGAGTTACAGAGTTTCTTTCTTCTGTTGAAGACAAAAGAAGATATTTTGAAGAATGCTGAAAACCTGTAACCATTGACTTCCATAGTAGAAAAACAAATACTGTGGAAGTCAATGGTTACAGGTTTCTGGCTTTCGTCAAAATGTCTTCTTTTGAGTTTAACAAAAGAAAGCCAAACCGGTCTGGAATAAAAGTGAGAAAAATTATGACAAATTTAAATTTTAGGTGAATTTAGGTGAACTATCCCTTTAATATGAATGCAGAATTAAAGGGATAGTTCAGCCAAAAATAAACATTTAATCACTATTTACTCTCCCTCAAGTGGTTCAAAACTTTTGAGTTTCTTCTGTTGAACACTAAAGAAAATATTTTGAAACCATTTACTTCCATAGCAGGAAAAACAAATACTGTGGAAGTCAATGGTTACAGGTTTCCATCTTCAAAATATCTTCGTGTTCAACAGAAAATAAACCCAAAAGAGGTCTGGAAAAAAAAAAGTAAAGGCAAGAGTAAATGACAAACGTCGGTTTTGGGTGAACTATCCCTTTGATATGAATGCATTTGTTTTCACCTACAGATATATTTAACACAAACTGAAAATGCTAAACTAGCATGGAGCATGAGAAATATTGTTCATTCGGTAATCATTCACAATCAAGGGAAGCACAATTAAAGGCATCGTTCACACAAAAATAAATATTGTCACAATTACTCAAAAACCAAATAGTGAAAGTCAATGGTTACAGGTTTTCAGCTTTCTTCAAAATATCTTCTTTTGTGTTTAACAAAAAGCCAAACCGGTCTGGAACAAAAGTAAGACAAATAATGACAAATGTCAGCTTTAAGTGAACTATCCCTTTAACATGAATGCACAATTAAAGGGATAGTTCAGCCAAAAATAAACATTTACTCACCATTTAATCTCTTCCTCAGGTGGTTTCAAAACATTACAGCTGAGTTACAGAGTTTCTTTCTTCTGTTAAACACACAAGAAGATATTATGAATAAAGTTGGAAACCTGTAACCATTGACTTTCATAGTATTTGTTTTTTCTACTATGGAAGTCAATGGTTACAGGTTTCCAACTCTCTTCAAAATATCATCTTTTGTGTTTAAGAAAAGAAAGTGTGTTTTGTCTTTTGTGTTTAACAAACAGGTCTGGTCAAACAGGTCTGGTCAAAGACAAAAATAATGACTTTTTATAATAATCATTTTTAATTTCGGGTGAACTATCCCTTTAATATGAATGCAGAATTAAAGGGATAGTTCAGCCAAAAATAAACATTCACTCACTATTTACTCTTCCTCAGGTGGTTTCAAACATTTATGAGTTTCTTTCGTCTAAACGTGTAACCATTGACTTGATAGTATTTGTTTTTTCTACTATGAAAGTCAGTGGTTACAGGTTTTCAGCATTCTTCAAAATATCTTCTTTAGTGTTCTACAGAATATAAACCCAAACAGGACAAAAAGAATGACAGAAATTTCAATTTTGGGTGAACTACCCCTTTAATAATATGAACGCATTCGTTTTCTACCTACAGATATATTTAACACGTAAGCTGAAAACGCTAAACTAGCATGGTGCATGAGAAATATCGATCGCTATGATTTTGGAAGCTCCTTTAAAGCATTCAGCGTTCTTGATCCCATTTATCATTGGTGGCTTTGGAGGCTCAGCCATTCGGCCCAAGAGTTCTCCACCTTTTATAAAGCGCTCCTGTGAATAAGAGACGTCTGTGTCTGAGTCATGGAGGAGAGCAGAAGCCTAAGGCCAGTCTGCTGCATTTAAATACAGGGCTGAAGATTGAACTCACTCGCTCGCTCTCAGATTCTCATTGGCGTTCAGATTTTTTTTTCCCTGCTGCTCCTTAAGATTACTGAGGGCATTACTGAGTTTTTTTTTGCAACTCTAGTGACTGACACAAGCGATCATTGCGATTTTTGTGCCTCCACGTCAATGCATTTTATTAATGCATTAAAAAAAATAATCAGAAAGAGTTAATATTTACCAAAGTTAGTCTCAATTCATACAGTTAATCAAAGGATAAAACCAAAATAAAGTTATCAAAAAGTTTATTAGGCACAGCAAACAAATACAAGGACTTTGGTTTTGAGACTGAATTAACCATCAAAGCCTTTTTTTCCTCTTTTGTAGTTTCATTCCAAAAACAGAGTTGTTGCAGCGAGAGTTTGCATAGGCATGAAGAACGGAGGAATCAAAACAGCAACAGGGCAATATCAAAGCCCGTAGCGTGAAATATATAAAAGTCTTCTCGTAAAATACACTTAAAATACACAATAGTCATCTAGAAAAAGGGGGAAACGTACATATAAACTGAGGGAATGCCCGAAATTCTTATGTGTGCCCCATATACCTGTCCTTGAGTAATGATTGAGCGGATTAATGAATGCAC